>JAUUDZ010078696.1:3737-20257 GCA_032361705.1 Panulirus versicolor
AGTACGTTTATAGGACGCCAGGTATACTATATATGGAGTGTTCAATCCCCGCTTTGAACAGTGCTACGATAGGTACGGAATCCTAATCCCATAATCCCACTATGACGTACACCAATGCACAAACGATCATGGTATTCATCATTCACGCTGTCCAGTATTAAGTCGAACAACTATATAAATAACTTCTTATATGTAAAAAAAAAAGGGGATATTCCTGAAGTCTTCAAGCACGATAGTACGACCCTTAGGCAAGAAGACGTGAACTTCAGCCTCATCACAACCCATTAAAGGCCTCATCATCATTATCCCCAAGTGTGGTACCGTCGCGTTCAAGCATCGTACCGGTGATATCAACGGGGTTAATCAATACATCAATACTTGCCATCTACGTACCATGAAAAGTACCCACAAAAGAGCACATTCATGACCTTTCCTAAACTTGCCTTACCCAAAATACAGTTACTTAACGATTGCTGTTTATACATATCCCAAGTACACTGGAGGATCATCATTACCCTCTTCGCTCTCACGTGTCGTAGAAGGTGACTTCATCAATGCAGAGACACCACCACAAGAAAACACGAGAATCCCAAAGCGCTTTCGTGTATTACCACATCTTCAAAGGACTAGTTACACAGAGAGGGAATACATATAACAGAGGTTATGTATACAGAACCGGAGGAAACGTGGAATACAATCAAGTGACCTTGTAATTACCGAGGGCCTCTGTGATCCACACTTTTCCCGACTTCACCTAACATCTCCCTGATGATCCCATTCTGGTAAAACATAATTCAACTTAATCTCCTGTACAGTTGATAAAGCTTTTTACAATTTTCTCTACAATAAATATATCTTATTTGTACCTACCTCGACTTGATATTCAAGACATTATCCTCTTTAGCGTTCAATTATGCTGGATTCCCTTATATTTCTTTCGTCTCTGTACCAACGCTTAACTGAGTGATTTATTTTCCTAAGATGTACAGCACAAATAAGGCACTGGATGGATTGCTGGCCATTATGTATACTGTACTGATGCTATTTTATTCTAATATCTAATCCCATGCCTGTCTCACCTATGTAAAGCTTGTCGCCATCTCTGCATGGAATTTGATAAATACCACGAGTGACCTTAAAAGGAGAATTCATTATCAGTATACCTTTAACAGTGCAATTGTTCTTAAATACACGTACATTTTATTTTTCCAGTTATGGACTAATCTCTGAGTGACGGTCATCTTAAGGTAAAACTAATATATTTTTTGTAGACTTTTCTGTTTTAAGGTTCAATCCCATAAAGGGTCTTAGTAGCACTGAGCAATTTTCAATACCCAACTGTAATTTATGGCTACTGCTGTAAATAGTATCACTTTCTTTATCCTCGAATTCAGGGTCACATAAGCGTAAAAGCTTTACGCCATCATGGCGGTGAGACATCGTTGTGCTTAAGGGTCGTTCCGACGTGACTTGAGAGCCACCGTCGTACGCCAAACGTTAAGAGCTGCATTGCGTCAACGATTATCGTATATCTTATGATGTAATTTGAAAGAATGCTTTTGAACGTGGATTACATATCACAATCTGTACTGACTGCAGTCTTAGATCACTGTTTGTAGCGCAGCTGGATATATCTCAGTTAGTTCTATGAAGAAAATAGCAGATTCAACTCGGAAATCATTATATAATTGTAGGTGTTGTAGCAAGGGCGCCGGAACGGAGAACTCTTACCTCAGGTCAGTTCCAGATGGGAAACACCAGGTTATGTAGGTATGTGTGTGAGGATTCCGAATGGCTTTCACTGCCTGATGAGTTTCTCTGATGTGATTACGTAGTGTTCATTCGTAAATTCACAGTCCTAGCCTTATAGTGTCGGCAATCAGCTATTCTGACCAACTTTTGATGAAAAAAGGCATTATATTTGAAGATATTAAGGGTGCGCTTTTCTCGCCATTTATGAAATACATAACTTTATGTAAGATATTCATCGCCTAAAGAACATTTGACATCTGGATACCAACGGAACTTTTTTTTCCAGCACTTATTAGGAATATCCCTTTTGATCGGCTAATTTATAGCCTCTTTTGGAAACAGTATGAAACAATCTTAATAACTTATCACATTTTAAAATGATTTCAAATATTGTACATATTTTTTCATGATGAAAAAGTGATTTTTTAGACAGGCTACGGACGGAGAAAACTTGTCCCTGTTGCACTGTAGACATGAAACATCCTATGGAAAGTGTTAAGCTAAGCTTACCACTTACTGATATTGATTTCAATATAATTAGTGCCAGCTTACCCCTTCAGTACGATGATTTGCTTGAACAAACAATGTAGTATGTCGGTGTTGCACAGACGACATCAAGAAACACTGCGCGTCACATATAGCGTTCATGATTTAGTGATTTGAAAAAAAAAATTCAGATATTGAGAGAAACGTTATAGCCATACGTTACCTAATCGAAGTGTCTTTACTATGAAGGTTAAAACCTCTTGAGAACAGGCTTCTCCTTCAGAACCTTCCTTATTGACGTCACTGACCTGATCACAGAAACTTCCCACACAAGGAGATTGTTAACCTAAGCTACTTACCTCGCGTCCACCACCCACCTCCTGGCCCGGCGACGCCAGCTCCTCCCTCTCACTAGCCACCGTCACCCACAACGAGAAGGCCATTTCTTCAGCTCTTCCGTCAGCCTTACACCACATATCACCACCATGACCAACACCGCTACACTCAGGTGGGACATCGAAATGGATAAATGTCTACCCCTCTATCCAAGCAGTGGGCTACTGCCATTATTAATACCGTTCGTCCGTCTCTCCATCGTCTGTTAGTCGACTCTGTTTTTGATGTGCTTACCTGGGACTATACTGTGCTTTCTGGTATAAATCCTCCAACATTACACAGTGACCTACGTCAGGAGTATTGTGTGCTCGTCATAACTCTTTGAGATGATGACGGCTACGTCTCAGTGGTCGCCTGTGCACGGTGACGCCCGGTCTTTCACCTCGACACTTTGTAATCAACGTTTATCGGCAGCCATGGTGCCATGCTTCTGCCCCAGACAACCACGTATTTAAGGAAGAACGTCACTGTAGCGTTACATATTAAGTAGGCCTTTGATTTGTGACTGACCGAACATAGTGGATCTCGTGCGTGCTGGTGCTTGGAGACACCATGCCACTTTCATCCATGCGTAGTAGGCTAAACTATATTTATGATCATTGATTTTCGCTTCTGAAATATTTGCGTGCTGTTAGAACGGATGAGGACTATGAATGTTAGACTTATGTTGAAAATAGGGAGGCCTGACTACGCAGGGGTTAAGGAGCAAGATGATATAGACTATAAAGAGGCTCCTGCAGTGGGTCTCACGATAGACCCGTCTAAAACCATAAATGTGCTGCATGTTTCTTTGTATCTGTCCTTTTAAATTCAGCCAATGATGCAGTTGTGAGCTGTTTTCCAATTGACTGATGGTGCAGCAGAGAGGCTGTGTTCATACACAGCCAGGTTGAACACTGTCTGTCCCCATGAATCATGATTTAAACCAAAGGTATGTTACCCAAGCAGCCTATTGGTAATTGACTTTGGAAAAGGATTTAATTTCTAAGGATGATCTTCATCTTATCTGTATTCTTTGTGCAATAGATGTCTCTATGTGAGCTCAGGGAAATATGATCTCAGGAAAACATTAAATAAGGAAATGATTCTAGTTCCTGCTTCCCTCCAATAGATACATTACTCTTCCCGCTGACTCTATGAAATTATTGATTATAAGAATATTGGGAATTATCCTGTTCACATCACGAACACCAAAATTCATACGAGCAGTAAAAAAAAAAAAAAAAACGAATCTGGCATTTAACAGATTATGAATGGCGTGTGAACAACCTCATACGATCGTTCAGCGTATAAAAAAGAATTATAAACAAGTTTGTGCTGTCTCTTACCGAAAATAACGTTAGACTCGTTGACGATGAATGTTGTCACGCATTGATGTGTAGAATTGATTGAAAAAAAGCCATTGTACTTAGTAATTGGCAGACAGGATCTACTGTGGCCTAAAAATAAGTACAGCAGAAGCTACAAAACAGTAATAGACGGAACAGCTGCTATTCCATACAAACGGGTTGCTTTATATGTATGTTGCCCAGGTAGATTAAAGGGTAAAATATGATTTTTTTTTTTAACTCGATTGCTTCATGAAGATGTTAAAAAGTAATCGAACTAATGTTGGAATAAAAGTGCCAATACCAATATTCGTAGAACCCTGCAATATTACTGATGTCTGGTCAAATTCGATTGTAAAATGTTAATATGATTAGAATCGTCTGTTTAATATTCAAATCTTACTGATACTGACCGTATGACTGAAAGTTTTCTTGAATGATGGCCGAAGTAATTGATATTCAGAAATGAAAGATATTTTTCTATTTGCATGGTATTATACTTAACCCATCCATAATGGCCTGTTATTTGATATACTTTTTCAAGTCTCGCATGCGTGAATCAGCTGCCGCCCCATAGTGTTGGTGCGACAGAAACATGATGAACAGAAGATAGATGGCAGAATAATGTAGGTTCTGTGAAGACAAGCAGCTGAGGACGTTCTCCTATTCCAACATTCCAGCTGTCGTGCCGCCCACTAGCCAGCCGGGTCTTTCTCCGCCCGTTCCAACATTCCCGCCCTTATTTCATTCATTCTGACAATGCAGCTCTCGTGCCACCCACTATAGCCCTCAGCCCTCGTGCTGCCAACTCTAGCTTTACAGCCCTCTCGCCACCCACTCTAGGACTC
Source organism: Panulirus versicolor (assembly GCA_032361705.1). Classification (NCBI taxonomy): domain Eukaryota; kingdom Metazoa; phylum Arthropoda; class Malacostraca; order Decapoda; family Palinuridae; genus Panulirus; species Panulirus versicolor. The sequence goes on from JAUUDZ010078696.1 coordinate 8,548, forward strand.
CAGCATTTATGCCGCCCACTCTAACGCTCTAGCTTTCATGCCGCCCAATTCAATACTCTATCCCTCGTACCGCCCACGTTAATAACCCAGCTCTTGTACCGTCCACTCTAATATACCAGCTCAAGTGCCACCCACTTTGACATTTCAGTCCTCATGCCGCCCACTGACATCCCGACTCCAGTATAGTCCATTCTAACATCCCACCCCTCGTGCCACCCACTCTTATTACTCCATCCCTTGTGACGCCCAAGAATATTCAAGCACTCGTGCCACCCACTCTCACACCCCATTCCTTGTGCCGCCCACTAACGTTCAAGCCCTCGTGCCGCCCACCTTATCCGTTGTGCTGCCTATGGCGTGAGGGCTGGAGGCTGCGGGTGGCAGGTGTCAGGAGCCAACAGGAGAGAACAAAGGCGGACCACCTTGTGAGGCGGGGAACCACCCGCCACCCTTCCATACAGCCAGGGGGGCCAGCCAGCCTCCCCTGCTGCTGGCAGCCGCTGAAAGTCCGCCAGACATTTTGTCGTGGTGTTGGTGGGTGTGTGTGTGTGTGCGCGGCCAGCCAGGCTCTTACCCTGGAGACTGTGGCGCGGTGGCGCTCTTGATGTCATTTTCATACGAGTCGTAATAACATTCCACCACAGAAGTTGAAACTTCAAAATGATATCTGAATACCCGATTTCTGGTAGTTATACCCATTGTTCCACTGAATTTCGGATGTCAGAGATTACTGCGTTATCCGACGTATTTTTAAGATTCAGATATCAGTACTTAATTATTATTAATCGAATGTTTTCTTGGACATAAGCAGAGTTTCTTACGTCTGTATGAGAGTTTCTCTTTATTACTTTCAATAGATATTTTTCTTCACTTTACAAGCGCATGTAAAAATAGTTAGCACACTATTTACATTTTTTTACCCCATAGGGAACCAAACCTAATAAACAAAGGAATTCAAATTATGCGAATTTCTAAAGAAATTTCCAAAGTATTATGAATTATAACGTACTTCGCAGCCCAAACTCTCAGCATTCTTCAGGTTCATCACAACAGAAGATTCAATGGTCTTCCTGACACCTGTCAATAATGCACCGATAGATTATGATTTTCAGGCAGCAGTATTTGAATAATTCCACCTAGAGGCTGAGAAATCATTGATCTTTTTTTTAGAACCCCACACTGGATTCAAGATATTCTCCTCCCCGCTGAGAGGACGAAGGTATATAAAGGCGGGAGGCCAGAGGTGGGGTCCACTGTATCCTGTGTCGATCCCTGTGAACCTGTGGTCCGCCCGCTCTCCCCGAGTGAGTGTTGGTACCTCGCGATATTCCCAATATTCCCGCCAGTTCCCGTAGATTCTCGTCAAGAATAGGCAAAATATTATTTGCATATGTTTGACATGCAACTGATATCTTTATTTTGAGGCTCATTAACACTCGGAGGATGACAGAGTTATGCGCATATGAAATTGGCGATGAATGAATTTGCGCAAACACGACCCAGGCCTTGGAAAGCGTAGGCTATTGCAAGAACACTTATAACGAACGGCCAATACCTTCTGTCAAAGCTGTGCAGTCAGTCACTTCTGACCCGTTATATATATAGCTCGCTTGACTTGAAAGCTAACTTGATTAGCTCCGCACACAGCTAAATGGACATTGATACTTAATTTACTTACTTTTTTTGTCTAGTATATTTTTTCTTATTTTTGTAACGACCCATTGTTGCTCCACAAGGTGTTACCGGGCTGACGACGCCCCGACTTGGTGGCAGGTCACCGCGGGTGACCTGACGTGACCTGATAATCCCCAGAGACTTGGGTTGGGTGGCCCATGGAGCCGCCCCTGTGGTATTATTTACCCCGTGACATCCAAATGGCAGGTCAGAAGATGCCGCTGTAATTATAGATGACCTGACCCTTACCATAAGAAAAGCCGCTCTCCGTCCAACAACATGCAGACAGATTGAGTTTGTGACTTCCACTTGAACGACCTGACCTTCCCGCCTGTTATATAGCCGGATATCACCACAGGAACGCAGTGAGGCACTTCTCACTCACTCGAGACAACCTGGGCGATGTAACACCAGGTTCCGGCTACCCTGAGGGCGTCTCCTCTGTCAGAGTCGAAGTCCCAGCGTGACCCCTGGCGCTTCACCTTCCTGGCAGGTTTTCCTGTGGTGCCTCATCTCCGATGCCCACCTTCGGCAGGTCACGGGGGAATGATACCACAGGGGCGGCCCAAGGCTAGCACAACAAACTCATTTCTCTGGTCAGGTCAGGTCACCCGCTGTGACCTGCCAACACGTCAGGGCACCGTCAGTAACGTAACATGTTGTAGAGCGATAGCGAGTCACTGCAATTTTTTTTTTAAATTGAAGGCTCCTGTCACGGTCTAAAGTCCACATCATGGCCGGACCTTAACTGAAATACATAGAGAGAGAATTATGAAGGGTAAAATGACAGACAAGAGAAAGTATTTACAAACTTTGGAGGAAGTAAAAAAAAAAAAACTCATCTTCCTCTTTTTTTGAGATTCAGGCTTGGATGGTGATGAGGTTGATGACATAGTCGGTTGTGGCCGTCGGCTGGGGGGTGGGGTGGTGGGGGTCAGGTAGTGATGCTACGATTACCCTCCCTCCCCCCACCTCCTCTGTCGTAGATAGTCACTGTCTGCGTAACGGACACAGTATACGATGGTTCCAGGTTGTAGAGGTGTTTGTCCTGTTGCAACGCCTCGCTGACAGGAGACGTTGTTGCACGGGGTCCTTACCGGCTGAAGGAGTCAGAATCACCTGGGGGTTTGTGCTGTGGTGGCCGGCTGGACCTGACAGTACAAGGTGTGGGACGACGCTGGGCGGGTGGTGGAAAAAGGTAGATGACAGCAGAGGTCAAGGAAGGTTGACCATATCGCTGTAAAGACGTGTACGAAAGTCAACTACAGGGGTCACCAGTTTAGCGGAGTAATACCAGAGGTGCAGCTCCAGGATGGGCCACCACACTAATTTCTCTTATCAGGTCAGGTGAGGTCACCCGACGTGACCTGCTACCAAGCCAGGGCCTCAGGAAGACAGCGACGGATTTTACTTTGTCACTTTTTTCTTTTTTCAGTTGGACCAGTTTCTCTAGAATGGACTGATTTTTTCCTTCCAGTAGACTAGAATCGCTCCGGATAATGTCAGTCCAGCGTCATACAAGATAATGCGTCACACATGCCTGCGTCACCTAGGACAATTCGTCACCCAAGCCTTAGAGTATGCAATCACTGGACAGATAAACAGACGGAATGAACCGGCGGACTGATTGCTGTGTCACTACATATCTATCGGATGTCTTGATATCATATGATACAAGATACAACTCCTAAAGTCAAACCAATCAACCTTATCTAACGTTCAACATGGGGTTCCGTGCCCCGCGGAACCCCGAACCTAGCATAATTCATCGCAGCCTAATTGGGTTATGAGATATAATATTTAATATCAATATACGTTAAAAATGTCTGGTGTTAGAACTGCTACACAGTTTAGATAGTGATTGTCTGCTGCACTGGTCTGTGTCACGGAGGCAGCACTTCGGCAATTACTGGTCTGTTTGGGTTAACCTACAAGTCGGTTAGAGTCAAATTTTCCTGATCCTCGTCAGCGCCTGGGTCGCGGGGCAAACAACATCGCTTCCTCTTTCCCCCCCTTTCGAAAGAGGCGTCTGGCGATGTTCTTAGCTGCCCCTTCTACTATTATACGTATATAATAACGTACTAAAAACACCCCCAAGTTAGTATAGCAACGAGCTCATAAACAAAACATAATGCATGCGACGTATTATGCAAAGATGACGATGTGACGACGAGGGGTTTCGTTTGACACAAAAGTGGAATCAGATGAAATAATGAAAAATAATAAAAAAAAAATCCGGCTCTCTCGTTGAACCCAGGGACCTATGAATTCGACCCCCCCCCCCAGTCCCAACTGATCTGGGGTGGGACACAGCTGTCAGTCGATAAACAATCAGCCATTCGTCTGGTATGATAAGATCAAAAAACATATTCGACAGTTTTTGCCACATTCTGACACCGTGGGGTCGGGAGGTGACCAAGTTTGCAAGTATGAAAAAAGTGTTCTACTGTCATTAATGGTTGTCTTATACGACCAGGTGTCGGAGGCCCTATATACAATGCGAGAGTGTTTGATCTTATCATCATCGTCAACAACTGAAAGTTTTAAAGGCTTTTCGGTTGGTGGATGTAGCCTAACTCAGGCAGTAGATAGGCCTTAGTGAAGCCCAAACAACCAAATAGTCAGAGCTTGCCTAACTGTGCGGTCCTGGGTGTTTCGATGTTGGGAAGTTTTCATTAAATCTAATTCCAAATAGAATTATTCTCAAGAGAAAAGGAAATCCATCCACAATTCGTTGAAATGTCTGTTATATATTTTTATCAGTATGAACTAGCTTCACAACTATGCGTTTTACATGACAGTTTTCTTTACATGTTATTCCCAGAGTTTAACATCATTAATACATTTAAAGATTATAACATGTTCATATTTCCTATTCTATATCGAAACAATGTTACTTTCCTGAATAGTTTTAAAGTGTACCCAAATATTCCGTACTCCCCTGCATTCTAGTCAAGAGATGTTAATCCTCTCAAAATGATAATAACAATAATGAATCATTAATTAGTCGAGGGGATGATTCGTAATGCTTTGAGCGTTGACATGGCATGCATGAGTGGGAACGTGGTACGAACCGCGAGACCCGTGATGCGGTTGAGTGTCACTTGCAACACGGTGAGTCCAGCGGTGAGGAAGTGAGTGTGAGTCGTGACACGGTCTCATCTTTGCAGGTGTACCATGCTAGGCTTCTTCGCCTTCACGCTTTTCACTGTCTCCGCCGCCGTCACCGCCATTAGGTAAGTGCTCCATGAATCCCCCCCCCCCCAACCCTTTCCATTGATCAGCCCTCCATTTCTGCCCGTAATCCTTCCTCGAACCTGACCTTCTCAGCAAAGGTCGGGATTGCAGCCTACCTTACCCAACGCCCTCTGCCCCACGGGCGTAGATTTTCCTCCCCGTGTCCCCTGGTGTGTATCCTAAATGTGTGTACCATGGAATGTCTAGTTAGGAAGCTTAACTGGCACGCAGAGAGGTCGTTAAAGTCGATCACTTATTACTGAGTGGTGTATTACTTTAAGAGAATGGTTACGGTAAACTATGAATTTGTCAGTACAAAAAAAAAAAAAAAAAATTCAATTTCAGCTGCCATTACAACCATTAGAAATCATTTATGTTACTTGAAACATTTCAATGCATAGGTTTCAGTTATGGAGTGGATCTTTGGTGCAATGAGGATGAAATATATATAAAAAATCAGATTATATGTGAATCTATCTGAATTAAACGTGGTACTTCCCTATAATTTCTATCATGAGAAATCAAAACATATATTTGTAATTATTTGTACATTTTGCAAGAGTAAATAGCAAATTCCTTCATGCATTTATCTAAATGTGAAGGCAGCTATATAAGGTGAAATTTGAGATGGCAAGCGTAGAAACAAATGTAAATAAAGTATAGCACAATAACGGCAGTGGCGCCATACCATCATTGCTCTTCCCAGCTAGTGTAGATATTTAATGTCACCTTTAAATACTCGCAAAAACCTGTGAGTATTGTTTCCAAATAAAATATTCCTTGGCTTATGCTATATTTAGCAGCGACGAAGCGCTCCCCCGTGCACCAACCCAGCCTAGTTTAATATGGATCTTGGAAGTTGGTATCATGCCAGTTTGTCCTTCAACTCGTAAATCTTAAATACTGTCAAGTGTTTATCAGAAGATACACGTAACATCTCAAGCGTCTTGTAGAGAAATTTTGATCCTCTTAAGTGTTGAGGCTGAACGTTGAGTACTAAAGCCTCTCGTAAACAGTGTGCATTGTGTACATAGGATGCATTACTCATTACTTTACTGATGTTAATGTACACAGCCTTATTTAATACTCTTTTAATTCAGGTTCATCCATTATGGTTAGGTTCCCGACCTCTCCGTTATCCTATTCATTTACTCATAGGATCAGTAATCTATGTAAGCGTACAGCTTCATGTCTTGAATTTATTTTATGCTGTTTGAATGAAGGTAAAGTAAACAATATATCTAGTGCCGTGTCATATTAAGGCTCTATAGAAATAGAATTTATGAATTAAACTTTTTTGTTATATCGCGTTGTATTTTATTACTTCCATGGAAACAGATATCCTCTGAAATATTTCTTTTGTAACGTGTTTCCATGTCTTCACTTGTAACGTGTTTCCATGTCTTTTGAAGTAACAGGTTATTGATCAGTAATCTATGTATTGTGTGTGAAATGAACCACTTATTTTTTCCAGTTATTTTCTTTAGTTTATTGAGATTTCTGTACTAATTATTACCAGTAGATAAGATATGCACTAAGGTTGAACCATTCATCAATGACGTAATCGTGTGACTTCTACCAATTGTATCATACTGGACGCGGAGTAAAATAATGTGATTATTTCATGGTGTAGACCAGATGCCTTGCAGTGCGGACCTTGTGACCCCAGCCGTTGCCTGGCCATCGGAGAGTGTCACCGAGGGATAACCTGGGACGTTTGCAGGTGCTGCGAAGTCTGCGCCAAGGTGAGATGCTTTCTTTTTTCTCTCTATCTTTTGTCAGACAGAGAAAGGCAAAGTTGTCCTTGTGGTTTTTATACGTCACTGTCTGGGCTACTTTTAACCAACAGCTGTTGGAAGTATTAACAGTGTGCTTTGAGTGGTCGCATGAATTCAAATATAGACCACTGCCCGAGGGCCGGAAGGAGCGTCAGACTCAAATAAACAATAGTTTGTTTGGTAGGGTAACAATACTCGTGTTTATCAAGGTAAAAGCCAGTGTGCCAGTAGCAGAAAGTGGTTAGGCTAGCATGACTTCTCTGTCCTGTAGGTAACACCAATATTAAAAAGTCTAATAGTAACTTATCGAACAGGCTGGCTTCTTTCCGTGTGGTGGTAGGACCTACATATTCTACATCAAAGGTTATGTGATCTGGCACTGGCAGTGTTGAAGAGCGGAGGGTTGGTGGATCTTTGGTCCAGGGGATATACAGTACAATCACAGCACTAGTCATGTTCTTATATGTGGATTGCAGGATACAGACCGAAACACTAGATACATACAGCACCAGCAACAGCTGGCTGGAATGACATCTGCTACATTATTTGAAAAAGAATTAGAACAACAGGGAAACACTAGCGAAGGAAGTCAGAAACAATTCCAGCAGTACAGCACTACAATCATTAGCTCAAACAGTAGACACAACAGTGAAAAACATGATGACATTAAACGCTTTACCGCAACTGTGCAGACGAGGGGTTGAATAGCAAAACCTGCTGAATAGCTCCTCTGGGCTGTAAGGCAAGAAGAACAGCTTACAAAGCCAGACTTATTATGGTGATGGTGTGTGTGTGCTTTGGCAAGGTAAGCTCAGTAAGTCAATGGTGGTCACTGTACTGATGTAGGGCCAAGCACGCAGCCTGGTAGGTCTCAGATTGGGTGGGTGTCTTGAGTGAAACCATGCGAGAGGATCAGCAATCCTCTATTTCTTCAGGACATATGAATGGTTGCTGTGAGAATCCCTGCAAATGCCACACTAATTCTTCCACATACCTTCGTAGTTTTGTGCTTATTTTCATTCGCTAGCTTCTAATTAACCCTATCTCACCCGAGTGCTTCAACGTGATTTTCATATAGAATTTAAAGTCAACCCTCGTACTATTCTGAAGTACTCTATGATATAACGAATTTAGTTAAAGTTTAATCAAAGAATTTGTCCATTTTTTAACTTCACAGGGCATTTTGTCATGCTAATAATCTACAAACGCAAAAATTAGCTGGGAAGTTTAAGACTCCTTTCATACTACGGCATAATAAACAGCCCTTATATCTTAAAAGAAAAAACTGAGTCTTTGCAACGTAGAGTTTCACTGATCAATCTAATTAATTCGCTGTCATGATCACTGGTTCAAAGCCAACCGATGATTATTTGACATACTTTGTCCTGCTCTACATTACCGATAACAGATCAAAGTTTTCAGTTTAAACCTAAGAATGACACAAATTGTCATAAATTCATTTACGTGTTTTTTTCAGCTTATGTATTAAACTATTGCAAAAATGATAAATATATCGTTCCATCGCATTTTAAGCGAGTTTGGTCTATGGCTTCGTTGTCTTTTTTGCGCGGTCTTTGCTCTGTTCGCTTGATCTATTCACATGCTATCGCTGGTTGTTTGGTGACTGAAATGAGATACAAAAATTTAATTTTCATTTCTTGCTAAGGACAATGGTACGAATGAGTTTCCCGTACCGGTCCCCGATTTCTCTAGGCTTCGGAAACGGTAGAGCTGTGTTCCAAGTTAGTTCTTGGGCCGATTTTAAAGGCTAGGTCCTGCTAGGTCCTACGTAAGGTTAGGTTAGGTCCGGCCTTAAGTTAGGTTAGGTACTTGGTTATGTTCTAGATTAGGAAATAGGTTTGGTCTCAGGGCGATTCCTTAGGTTAGTACCTGGGTCAGGTTAGGTTCTAGATTGTTGGATTCCGAGGTCAGGTTGTGAGACTGATCTAGGTTAGTTAGTTACATTAGGTTAGTTAGTTACATTAGCTTAGATCCTAAGTTAGAGATGTCCTTCGGTTAACTTACGTTCTTAGGGTGTCATTGGATGGCTAGGTTCCTGGGCAAGATCTTTAGGTTAAAATCCTATGTTAGATGAGGTTCATACTGAAGTTGGGTTTAGAGTTGGTTGAATTTGAAAGTAATCATTTAGTTAGGTTCCTAGGTTATATAGTCACGTTAAGTCCTACGCTACGTTCTAGTCTTGGTTAGGTTTCTAGATTAGGTTCTAATCTAAGGTTTTAGGTTAGGTCAAGGAAAAGGTTCTTGGTTAAACCCTTAGGTTCCTGGTCCGGATTTAGTTCAAGTTAGGCTTCTGTGTTGTGTCATTTGGTCCTTGGTCAAGTTTGTTTGTCCCAAATAAAGCCCATTGTTAGGATCTAGGTTGAGAAATTAAGTTACGTCTTACATTATCTTCATAGGTTTGGATTTTAGGTCCTTGGAAGGTTAACTACTTGTAGATTAGGGTTAAGTTGTAGGTTTTGTCACTAGCCTAAGACGTTAGGTTCTTGGACGTAGTCTAGGACTTCAGCTAAGAACCCAAGAACCTAACCTAACCTAAACTAGAATCTAGCCAGGTTACTAACTTTACACACCTTGCGAGATCACGCTCGAACTCCTCTGTGTTGGTTTCCGAGCCTGGAGAAATCGTGGACCGGTATCGGTTTCCATAAGCTGAGGTCCCTAATCCTTTTTGCTTTGCAAGTAAAAAAAATTTGTCCACATTTTGTTACAGCAGAAAATGTCCGGATTTGGTTAATAATACCGATTGATTATTTACACAGTGAATTATTGAACAAATAGCAGTATATGCTGATTGTGGGAAAATGATACAAGTACAATGGTACCTTGGCACCTACGTATTGTGGATGGATCGCCCTTTCTCTTAGAACTGAAACACAGGTTACGAATACAACCATGAATCTCTGCATCAGAGGCTTAGAAAAATAAGCTTCTCGTTTCTTCCTGCCACAGAGGATGACATATTTGTAATGATTTTAATGTACAAGTTAAAAAACATATGTAAAGAATATTTTTGTTTGCAGAACCTGAAAAGTATCGCCCTTTCTCTAGTTTTTTTTTTTTTTTCGGCTGCACATGATAGAGCTGCTCTACGTAAGTTTTTCAATAAATTACAACATATATGAAATGCTGAACTTACCGTATCAGATTTGCCAGCCCTCCAGGAACGGGCGGGAGTCTCACGTAATCAGGTGAGGTCGCCTATCCCGGCAAAGAATGTTAATCTCCCACAGTGTGACCAATTATGACTTAGCGTTAACAAAGCCGTCACACTTGTTGTCGACGTCGGATATATTTTGAGTGAAAAGATTCATGCACTCATAATGCTTATATTGACTCATTATTTACAAGTGAATGAGCTTTAGTTTGTGGTTTAGTATAAATGCAGTTTTGTATTGTTAATACAATTTTTAGCTACTTTTGGGTTTGAATCTAGCGCTAGACGTTTACAAAGGTAAGTAGGCACTGGGTTTTTAGGCAATGTACTGATGTCTATAGTACTGTATGGTGGCCTGGCATCACACTGTTAGCTCATGGTGGTTTCTGCCTGCTGCGTATACATCTTCTTACACCATGTGTGATTATATTCACAAATCCTGCGAAAAACGTAGTAGAAAGGGTTGTTTACTGGAAAATCTTAAAATTGCGTAGATAGTGACTGATTCTGTATTATCCGCGAAAGAGAAGATGATTACTTGTTGTTGATTACATATTCTTTGAAAATGAGAAGATAGTAAGTGGTTACTGGTTCTGTATGCTCGTAAATAGAGAAGTTGATAACTGGTTACTGGTTCTGTATGCTCGTAAATAGAGAAGTTAATAACTGGTTACTGGTTCTGTACTCGTGCAACTGAAGTCAGTTACTGGCTCTGGATTTCCAAATTGTTCAGGTTAATCCCTGCTTACATGCAATGGTATTTCAAATCAATAACGGTCAAATAACATTTCGCATGTGTATTATAGCGAACAGCTGACAACATTGTCTTCTAGTAGTTAAAGTACACCCAAATATACATTCACGTACTGACTTACACTATAGAGAAAACAGAATTCAGTTATCAAATCAGTAACTGGTCAATAACATTTTCCAATGTTTGTATCCTCTATGCCATGGATAAGAATATTTAAGTGTTTCCAACAGTATACGTGGACTACATAGGCAGTAACCAGTTGCTGTCTTCTCATATACAGAAAATACAGACCCAGGACAACTGTCTCTGTATTATACATTAGTGAAAGAGTAGCTATTATCTAACCTCCACATACCATCAAAATCTCCCAACCTGGCATCTCTGTATGTGCTAACTCATCGTGATGAGACAACTGAATGTGGCCACAATTCCTCCCTTTTTTTTTTACATTGTGTGTTTGACGTGTAGTAAAAATTGTAGCTAAATGATGCCCAGTTATGGATAGCCATTAGAATTCAGCAAATTAACGTAACGGCAAAAAAAAAATAGTTTACGATAAGCGAAAAGAGCAAATGAATGTTATCAGATTAGCAAGCCAAGCGCATAGAAATTCATTCTTTGTTTTTGCTCAGTCATCATGTCATTAGTAGTCTTTATACTGGGCTTATCATTCTTACGTAACTGGCATTAAGTATATTGTATATATTTACAACAAGTGAATATCATATACTATTCTAAAACTCAGATTTTTATGTAGTGACGAACGAACTAGATGTGGTTTGTCTTGTTTATCTATGTTTTCAATGCGGAAGATAAAAGCCTTGAATTTTTTTTTTTAACTTTGGCATATTACTACCAGCGGGGTACTGTGATCATGTCAGCTATCACTCTCATGTATCCAGGGGCTGATTAGCTTCATTACGCACCTGTCAGCTGTCAACAGTAACGAGAGACGTAAATTGACACCAACCATTAGTTATATCTTCCACTTGCTCTTGAAATAGGTCTAGGACTAACGTCAAGGATTAATGTTTCCTTATCTGTGGCCCATCATGTGAAAATAATCACATTTTTCCACCCGTGTGTGTGTGT
>JAUUDZ010078806.1:0-20254 GCA_032361705.1 Panulirus versicolor
ATCTGAAACATGGATAACTAAAGTTATCACTGAATGAACAAAAAGTATTTGAGGCAGAACATCTTTTCATTGTATTGTCTGGATTCATATTGATGCTGAGTAGGTTTCTTCAACTTAATTAAAGAACCAACTTGAATGGAAATGTATCCAGTCATGGAAGGGTTTGTTATGAATACCTCGCATTGCACAATTCAATGCTAGAATCTGAAAGGTATGGTAAATGCTGATGTATACTCTGCTAAGATATGATATTTCCTTTTGAAACAGTGCTGTAAGAGGCATTTAGTGTGGAGATACTGACCTCCATAATTTTTTTTACAGTCATTATAGTCCAGGAGACCGGACTAGCTCAAAGTGTTTTTGATTAATAACAAACCAGTTTGACTTTTCACTACAGAATACTTGAAGGCGGGATGTCTCTAGGTCATTTCTAGGTTTGATGTCCTGTTGTACTGTAGTATCCATAAAATTTGTCATGAAATCTTTGTGGAAGAGCCTGATCCAGCTCCCGTTTGATTTTGCTTATTGAGGATGCGAAATAATCCCTTTTACCTTACCCACCCTTTTGCAGCCCTAGAAGTTGCAGAAGATGCAGAAGTAGATATATGAGGAAAAAAGGGGGGAAGAGGAATGTTAGTGTAATGTAACTTTATTGATAAAGCCATTTTAGATCAATGTTCCGTATATCGTCATGCAAAGTACTTAAGTCAGTTTATTATTACATGCACCCGTAAAGGAGATTAGGATGGCAGAGAAAGAAGCATTTACTTGGGGGGCGGGGTGATTAAAACACTCATAGTATTGTTATCTCTACTGAATTATTATTTTACAAAGGAATTCAAACAGAAACAGTCTGATGGGTCTTAATGAGGCTGTTTGTGATAGTGGAAGAGATTAGAAACTTACAGATAGATGTGGTAGAAGTAAAAAGACAGAAGTTTCATAGAGAAAAACTAAGTTGTTCATGTCACTAAGGAGGCACAAATAATATCAGTCATAGATTTAAGGGGAAAGATTTATCAAGACTACTCTTAAACGTATCTGTGGTGCAGCTGCCAACTACTATGGGTAGTAATTCATTCCATATGTTAAAATCATTGAAGAAATAGCACTTTGCATCATTTACTGTGAATTGTATGCTCTCGAGTTTTTATCCATTTTTACAAGTGAAATCAGATGAATTTCTCCTTAAGTAGCTTGTTAGATAAGATTTTCGAAGGCTCTGATAATTTTGAATACCTGTGTAAAATCACCTCTTAACTTTCTCTTTCCTCAGCTTAATGTATTTTAAGTTTTAAGTCAGCTGTTGTAGGATTTGCTTCTCAGTCTGGGAATCATCTATGTAGCTCATCTCTGTACTCTCTTCATTTAGTCTATATTTCTTGTCAAGTAGTGATACCAAAATTAACATAGTATTTGAAAATGGGGAATACACCAGTGACTTGCAAAGAGTGAAGAAATTTTGCTAGACTTACTCTACTTTCTATGTTCTTCCTATGTCTTTTTTTCAAGTTGGGTGACCAAAACTGAACATGACATTCAAGATAGTGAAATGTAAAGAATGATGATAATGGTCTTAAGTGGAGTGGCTGTGGATGATGGGCTCTGGTTTTAGTGTATTATATGTGACAAATACAGAGTGGATGCGAGCAAATGAGATCATTGCTCATCTATTTCTGATGCTACATTGCTATCTACCTACAAGTATTTATAAGAGATTTTGCTGTGATGTCAGGGCTAGAATATGGTGTTCACAGCACTGCTTGCTAGTTTAACTATTCTATTTTTTTTTACCACCTTGTTACTCATTTTATGTCTTGCTTGTTGGATAATGCTGTCAATTTTGGCAGCTAGTCTTTTGATGTAATTTTCTATTTTAGGTTCATCAAAGATTATCTTCAACCAAGACTCAAGCTTTCTTTTGAATTTTTCTGTAGTCATTCCATGTATGCTTTGTAGCTTTTTTGGTATGGCATTATATAATTGTTCCACTTTCCTCGCTAAGCATTCAAAAATTTTCTTCTGCTGCTTTTATACCATGTTTCCACATACAACTTTTTTTCTTTTCATTGGAAGCTCATTTGATTTGATTTAGTTATTCTTTGTCAAGCTTTTCAAGTTGCTTTATATCACTTATAGGGTGTTGCTTTGTATCTGCTTCTAGCCAGCCATATATTATCATGTATCTCTCTCTACACTTTTCTAGACTATATAGTTTAGGTTCTTTCAGTCATTCATGTTAGTTTAGAGGCCTCAGTCCATTTATTTTCCTTGTAAAGTGTTTCTGAATTCAAGTTGTTTATTTTAGTCTGCTTATCTGGAGACCACACAACACAGCTGTATTTAATTTTACCTTTTATAAGTACATTAAACACTTTCATAATTAGTTTCCTGTCACTAGGTGCAGTAGTTCTGATTATACCACCCACTGTTTGGCTTAATTGTGCTATCTTATCAATGTGATTTTTAAATTAAACATTTTCATTTATAATGTTTCCCTGGAGGTCCTTTTCGCAAAAGTACTTAAATATTTATTTTCGCATGACATATGTTCAAAATTATCTTCTTTGAATTTCATTATGTTCTCTTTTTCTTATTTGTACATAGTATTCAAATTCCTTTGCTCTTTTTTCCACAGCTGTTTTACTCACTTTCATGACATACATAAAACACCAAAATATTCTCTAATTTACATTCTTATTGATATCAGATATTATAACAACATATAGTATTCAGGCTAAAACTGTTCCATGTGGGACTTCCAAAAGAACTTGTTCTTCATGAGACATGTTTCCATTTATAACTACTTTGAATTTTCTCTTTGTTAGAATTCTTTGAAGTGGTGGGCAGGTATGGAAAAGGTCATCTAAAGTATGATTTTTATATCAAATTGCTTCTTCCATCTTAGCGAGGTAGTATCAGGAACAGATGAATGAATGCCCAATTTGACAACATCTGCACTTTTGCTATCACTTGTACTGAAATCAGCATCTAACCTCAACAGCCAAGCTTGACTTGACTGTCTCTTATACCATGACTGCTTCATATACCCCTAGTTTAGCCCAATGACAGCACTTTGTCCCTCCCATATGCCACATCAATTCAGTTTATTCTATTCTATGCACATGTTCGTCTCAGTACTCCAAAGCCTCCATCACTGTATGTGTCTTCGGTTACAGTATGCAAATAATCCTCCTCTTTGATCTGCTACATCCACCTCTACATCTTTTTGCATTTTGCATAGAGTATTAAAGGGGATATTGATATAACAAGCATTATTATGCACCCTCTTCAAAGCCATATTTTCCACATGAAAATATGGCCAATGGATATTTGGCTGTAAAATTTTACTAGTATCACAGTCAAACTGGAAATGTTCTAGAGACATCCTGTAAGTGATCTAAAGTAATTGACTATTTGATGGGTGTTTGGGGAAAAAATAAAAAAAGAAACAGCATTTTGGTCCCTTCTTAAATTAGCTCCAGTTACAAAAATAGTATCTGATAGGAAGGAGTTGCTTCATATTGAGAAACCACATGTACGAGGTAACACAGATATGCCTTGCATAGTGTACAGCTAAAGATGGACTGGCATATTATCCTCTTTGCTTATACGATAAGTTTAGTTGTTTGTATCTAATAACAGGAAATAAGTTATAGCTTCTTTGTAAGTAGAATTACTCACTTTTTTAGCTTCTTTGCAAGTGGAATGACTCACTCTTCTTTTTTACCAGTTGACATAAGGGCAGTTGCTGTATGGACTTGATATGAAGTGGATGATTATTTTGTAAATAATATATTCATATCCAGAGAGAAATAAACCTTTTAAGTGCAAACATGATTACTGATAGTAAGGTCATTGAAAATTCCTTTTGAGTATTCAGCTCTTCAGAAGCTGAGAATGTCATTTTTCTGACATATCATATATTCCTTGAAAAAGTATGTTATTGTGTGAGTCCTTTTTACTTTTTGTGACTCCATGTTACTTTTTTGTGGTAAGGGCCTATTTTACATGCTCCCTGCTTATGAACAGATACATGAAACATGTTATACTTATGACTGCTCTGTATCAACATCCCTTGAACGTTTAAACCACTTTCTCATGAAGCCTCATATTATCTTTTGAACTCTTGTATCGCCATACTTTGAAGCCTCAAACAGCTTTTTACACCAGCCTAAACCCAGTCCTTTGGATCCTTGATCTGTTGTGCAACAGACTTGAATATTTTACTACTAAAATTCTTTGTGCACAGAGCCTGAAGAGAGACCTGCTCCTTGGGAAACTATTGTAGAGCTTGAGCAGTTTGAAAATGAAGCCTCTATAAGTGACTTTGGCGTAGTTGTCAGATCTAAGGTTGGTTCACTATTTCATGTCATTTTTGTGTGAATGTGTTCCAGGGAATGGTATTGAATAGCTTTTTTGAAATTTGTTGCAACTGATACTCTGTAGGAGGGGGAATTGTGGTTGGTTGAAGCTATCTATGATGTGTTATTTAAGGTTTCATTGCAGATTGATAGTGGATTGCTTAGGTCTAAAGCTTGCTTTGTTAATGTGAGTGAGATATTTTGGTAGATTTCATTGTGATTCAGTTTTTCAAGGAGTTTAGATATTGAAGACAGCAGTATTTTAGGGCACTTGGAGGAGGGTGAATTAGATGCTTTAGAGGGTTTTAGGATGGAGGCTTCTGCAGCTTCAAAGCTGCATTCCACACAGGAGCAGGGCAAAGGGTGACTCCTTTGAGGCAAGAAGGTTATCTATGAGATTATACTTCTTTCTGTTGATTGATGATAACTTAGTCTAAATGAGTGTGACTTCTCACTCAAGGTGTAACCACTTTTAGGCAAAGACCAAGAACACTCACAGTGTAACCCTTTTTAGGCAAAGACCGAGAACACTTATGTAGCATTATTATTATTATTATTATTATTGTTAGTATTATTACTATACATCCCTTGGACCCCCATATCTTGGGGCTCCTGCAACTTCAAGACTGTGCTGTGTTCTACTCCCAGTAGTAGGGGTGGGATGGACTCCTTTGGAGTGAGAAGTTTTTCAACAAGAATGTACCTCTTTTCATTCACAGATGATGATACATCTTCACCAAAGGTGACTTTTCACTCTCAGAGTAACCACAGGCAGACATTGAGGTAGCGCCAGGAAAAACACAAAATAGACCACATGCATTCTCACTCAGTCTTTAGCTGTCATGTGTAATGCACTGAAACCACAGCTCCCTATCCACATCCAGACCCCACAGACCTTTTCATGGTTTACCCCAAATGCTTCACATGCCCTGGTTTAGTCCATTGACTGTACATCAACCCCAGTATACCACATCATTCCAATTCATTCTATTCCTTGCACGCCTCTCACCTTCCTGTATGTTTGGCCTCAATCACTCAAAATCTTTTTCACTCCATCCTTCCACTTCCAATTTGGCCTCCCACCTCTTGTTCTCTCCACCTTTGACACATATATCCTCGTTGTCAATCTTTCCTCACTCATTCTCTCCATATGTCCAGACCATTACAACACACCAGTTAAGTGCTGGCCCACTGTAGAGCCATTGCTCCTCCTTCCAATATCCAGGTGGGTAGCAGAGAGAGGGGTGTACAGGTAGGTACACCCAAATTGTAAGTCACCTTTCTCAAGGTTGTATCATTATTAGTGGACAGAAAGGAGTGCAGTATCATAGGACTTTTTAGTTGTAAAGGAGCCCATCTTTTCCCTGCTGTTGTGTGGAAAGCAGCCTTGAGGCTGTCAAAGTCCCATAAGAGTTGTCCTTGGGTTATGACACCAGAAAGCTTTATTATGGAGAAAGGAGGAAATTCTCATAAAATGTAATTATGATAGAAGACTTTTTATTCTTAGCAGTAATAGTATTTTCTGCATGTCTTTATAGTTTACTGGGGCTCTTTAGTGAAAAGAATGTTTTTACTTAACTGCCTTTCTTGCAAAACAGTTTTCTACATGCCTCATTAGTTATTCATAGGTCATCACAGCAGTTGACATAGAAACCCCTGCCTTGCCAAACAGTATTATTGTTAATTTTTCCATGATGAGCAAATGTAGAGATGAGGACATGAAATCTTCAAGAGATTTCTCAACATTATGTAGAAATACATTAATTCCTTAAGGGAAGGAGCTCCAAGCTCACTCTGGAAATACCGTACTTTTGCAAAGAAATTTAGATGTATGAAACCCTGTAAATATGGAATGGTAGAAGTAACATCTGTCTTTCTTTGGATGACTACTAAATAGTATTAATGTGGTAAAAGTAGAACTCTTGATTCATTACTGAAGGCAATCCTGATGCCAGCTTCAGCATGTTGCTAAAGTGTGATATGATTATACTGTGATGCCTGGTTCTCCACTTTTCTTCATCCATAGTTCACATTCAAAAATGAAAAATGAAAGTTATAGCTATGAGTACATTGTACACATGTATATTGTTTGTGCAGGGACAGTGCAGATCTTCAAACATATTTGTCTGGTAAATGATGTAGTGCAACTAGACAGTATTGCCAGACTTTACCAATGCTTGAAACCAGATGATGTTTTAATCATCTGAACATTCAGTTGTAAATATAGGTGGTAAGGACATGTTCATTGCAATAAGATATATACAGATAATGAGGCTTTATAGAGCCAATTGAAAATCATTATTTGTTGAAGCACAAGAAAAGGAGGTTTTTGTGCTTTTGAAGAATGTGAACCTTAGAAAAAAGGGAAATGTTCTATTAGGCAGCATTTTTTAAATCTAAGATGGCTTCCATGTAAATAATCTAATACACTTTATATTTTGTAATCAGTCTATTATGTGTGAGATTTATTTGCCATTGAAAATCTAGAAATCCCAAATAAACTATATATTTGTGTATTCTAGCAAGAAGAATTATTACTGAATATTCCTTGGGAAATCAGGAGAGGGTTTGATCAAACATCACTTTGTCAGTTATGTTGCAGCCATTGTATTTTGAATGGTAATTAACCCGTGATAATCCAACCAGTGTGGTCCACCATGCAACAGCCACTTCACCTAGTCACTCTACCAGGCACAGTGTGTGCCCAGCAGGCAATCAGTCATCTGTAACCTGATGGAAAACATAATCAGAGATGCAGACAATGTGTATGAAAGAAAAAAAAGGGTGTGAAGTGTATGATTTTTATTGTAGGGTGTTATGAAATTGTTAAAATCCTTTGTTTATATAATGTCTTGTCCTTTTGTAAAATCCATTATATCAAATACGTACTTTAAGCTATATTTGATGACTTGTACTGACTTTGTATTCTCATCACAGATATAATTCTGGCAGCAGTGTATAGCATGCAGATCTAGTATGGAACAGAATATGTGAGACAATCATTTCATATACTTTTGATCTCTTTAGTCACCAAGTGAAATTTTAAATTGTTTACACTATGTAAATCATAATTTTTTCATGTTTTATTCTTATCATTGATTGCCTTTCACTTTTGTTTCGGAAAAATTTTGTATTACCCAGATTCATATTAGGATTTTTCGTTGCCAGATTTGAACATTACTGTAAATCCTCCAAGGGCAGTTTGCATCACTTTTAGTAAATTGTACAGTAGATTTTACTGTTATGTCAAGATGCAACTATAGTTGTTACCATTATTAAACAGCTTTTTCCAACAACATTTTGCTTCGCATTGTGCTGAACGAGAACAGCACATGAAGAATTAAAACTACATTCAGATGTGTCTCACAGATCTTCGATAATGGATTAGTAAAATTAGGTTTCTAAATGTAATGCTCTCCTAAAGAAAATACTTGAATTCAAGGAATATACAACATTGGTTCATATAAATGCTAAGCTGATATTTATTTGTAGTAATTGCTAGCTGAGACAGTGAAGAATTTGATATTGCTTCAGAACCAAGGTATTCCAGTACATGATGCACGAGTTGGTAATTGTGCTATATATATATATATATATATATATATATATATATGAAAAAGTTTTATGAGGAGTTCATATAAAATTTGACATATTTTTTCTTTCTTTTTTTTTGATATATGCAAGCGTATTTCCTTGTGAATACTGTATGAAACTAATAGATGTGAACTACTACATTGTTGAGGGTTAATATTGATATTGTGTGATACAGCAAATCCATTTATTGAGTGAATAAACTAAATGGAAACTGAAGTACATATTCATGTAACTTGAACATTTGCTTCATTTAGCTTTAACGATGTTTAGACTGGAGAGTGTCCTCCACTTGTTCATATGTACAGTTTTATATCTAAAGTTTTGCTCATGAAACAATTGCATACTTTATTATTGCTTAGATTGCTAATTATATGAGTGTCAGGATTTTCTGTGGCTTTAACAATATTACCATTTCCATTTGCACACAGTAACATTGCTAAAATATGTTACCTAGTCACTCTCAGTGAAAAGTGAAATAATTCACTTAGGGTAAAGTGTACTTAATACAGAACACAATTCATGAGACTATGCTACATACACATTGCAGTAGGAGATGACACTTTTATGCTGTAAGAAAGTTTTACGTTCAAGAAATTTTTGTTGAATTTGATGTAATAAGGAAAGGCCATTATAAAAAAATTTCAATTCAGCTAATGGGGTGTACTAATCATGTGACCTAGTACTTTGCTTCTTGTTCTTAAGGCTACAAAATATAATTCTGTATATAAAGAGGGCTGATGTCTGTTTACTATGCACTTATATTTTGCATAGTCAGGTAGGCAGTATTGTGGTTATGTCAGATGTTGATATTCCCTTACACGTTTCTTCCAAAAACTCAAAAAAGCAGTATAATATGTTATTTATAACGATCTCAGTTTACAGTTGTAGTTGTCCAAATATGAATATTAATCTGTCTCTTAAGTTTTTTGTCACTTTAAAATTAACTTTTGTAAAATATATCATTATTGTACTCATGTTGGCAAATAACACTTATGCACAATTTTTACCTCATCATAGATAGTGCTTTGTTTTTCTTACAACAGAGATATTTTACATTATTGCTAGCTTCCAACTAGTTGGGTTGTTGCCATGTCTGACAGCTATCCTAGTTTATGCCATGGCTTTCAACTCGTCAGGTTGTTGCCATTGCTTATAACTAGCCAAGTTATTGCCATGGCTCACAGCTAGCCAGTTTGTTGCTATGGCCTACAGCTAGCCAAGCTGTTGCTGTGGCTTACACCTAGCCATTTTGTTACCATGGTTGGCAGCTAGCCAAATTGTTGCCATGGCTTACAGCTATCCAGGTTTTTGCCATGTTTTTCACCTAGCTTAGTTGTTGCCATGGCTTACTGTTAGCTAAGTTGTAGCCATGGCTAACAGCTAGATGAGTTTTTGCCATTACTTACACTTAGCCAACTAGATGAGTTGTTTCCATAGCTTCCAGCTTGCGGAGTTCTTACCATTGTTTACAGCTGAGCTGAGTTGTTAACGTGGCCTGTCATCTTTCTGTCATTCATCACCCATTATCTCTTAAAGTCTCATTTGTTTAAAGCTGAACATGAAACAGGCGTTGGATGTGCTTATTGGCAGTCTCATTCAAGTTTGTGTATAAGATTTCACACCAGATTTCAGAAAATAAGATGCTTACTCTTAAAACAACTTTTTAGATGTACCAGCTTGAAATGATGTAGTACATTGATCTCATTTAAGATTTTTACTGGGATCTACTTTTTTTATTGTATGCAATTGATTTGTAGTGAGACTTTAATGTATATCAAAATCATGCCTTTGACCTGTTAGTATGACTACTCTCATTTCTAAATCTCTCCCTCTTCTTGGTTTTCCATGCACTTTAATCATCTCAGCTGCTTTTATTTTGTTTATATTATTGGCCAGCCCTTTGCTCAAAATGTTAATATTCATTTCTTGTTGTTTTCCTTTTGTATACCTGAATGACGTTTCCCACATTCGTGAGGTAACACCAAGAAACAGATAAAGAAAGGCACATCCACTCACATACACATATATACACATGTACACATTCATCTTGTTCACCATCATCCATTTCCAACACCAGTTAAGTATGTTAATAAAATTGGTTTTCATTGTTTAGAGGCATCTTGATATGGGATGTAATGCACCTATATTTTTTACCATGTTTCACTGTCTTTCTTGTATCTCTCTCTCTTTTCAAAAGGAGTACTCCCTCAGGTATTCAAATTTTGTTACTTCATTTTGACTTGGCCTTTATTTTAACATTCAAATCATCCTCTTCCTTTCTGCATTTGCTTAATAATCTCTTTTTTTTGCCACATCCACTTTCATTCTCTCTTCCAAAAGTTATGCTTCTCTTCTCTTTTACTTGCACTCCATGAAGGTATATATTGTCAGTTAAAGAGTATGTATGCTCCATATCTCGTTCTCTTCTCTGAATTTCATCATAACATTATCCATACACGTTGAAGATAACTAGAGAGATATCACACTTACATGTCTTACCCCATCTTTCTATCATTTATTTATTTTTTATTTTATACTTGATTGCCATTTCCCATGTTAGCAAGGTAGCGCCATGAACAAAGAAAGGCCACAGCCGTTCACATCCATTCTCAAGTTGTCATGTGTGATGCACCAGAACCACAGTTTCCTATCCACATCCAGCCCTCCCCCCCAACCTTCCTGTGGTTTATCCCAGATGTTTCACATACCCTGGTTGTCCATTGACAACATATCTACTGTAGATCACTGTATAACACATAATTCCAGTTCACTTATCCCATTCATGCCTTTCACCCTTCTGCATGTTCAGGCCCCAGTCACTCAAAATGTTTTTTACACCATCCTTCCATCTCCAATTTGGTCCTCCCATTCTCTTTGTTCCCTCCACTTCTGACACATATATCCTTATTCATTCTATCCATATGTTCAAACCATTTCAGCACACCCTCTTCAGCTCTGTCAACCACACTCTTTTTATTAAGACACTTCTCCCACCTTTTCATCTCTAGCTCCCTAGGGTAGGGGAGAAAGAATTCTCAACATATTTCTTTGATGCCTTAGAAGGTAAATAATGGGAGCAGGTGCAGGGGCCTGGAAACTTTTCCCTCCCTGTATTTCAATTTCTTAAAAAATGGAATGTAAGAAGGAATCAGGGAGTGCTGTCTGTTGTTATATCATTATTATTGTTTATTATTATTATTATTATTATTATTATTATTATTATTATTATTATTATCAAAAATTAATGATAATGGTAATGTACCTACCAATCTATGTTTATCTCTGATGTCCATTCATCCCAGGAACTCCCTCAAGGGGGATGGCCATAGCAAAAGAGTCTCCATAGCTGGTGAACTCCTGCACCACATCTTAAACTGTAATGACTCACCCTTAACAGGCCACTGGCAGAGGGCAACTCTAGCACAGTGTTTTCAGAGGCTCCTACCTAATGTTCCCACAGATTACTGCTACTTGATGATCCAACCTGATACTTCTACCTGATGCTCCTTTCGAATGTTCATACCTACTTTTTCTACCTAGTGTTTCTTCCTAATTTTCCTACCTACTACATCTGTCTATTTCTCCTCCCATTTTGTCAAAAGGCAGAGCTAGTGCATAGCACTCACTGCAGGAAAATCTAGAGTTATGAAGAATGAGTTGTGTGAGGTAAGTGAAGTAAGGTTTTATGTGTGACAAGAAGAGATTGTATGTTTTTGGACAGATTACCAGCAATCCACATGTAGATGAAGTAGCAAAAAAAAGACAGCTACCTGGGGCAGAGGAATGCAACTTGACAACCCCTGAAGTGCTGGCTCACTACCCAGCCATCGCTAATCCTCCCAATCCCCAGGTGGGTAGTACTGGTATTATAACTCCCTTGTAGGTAGCTGCCAGCCAGCTGCTTCCTAATGATAATATTTTTTTTTAATTTCTCGCATCAACAAGGTAGCACCATGAACAGCTAAAGGAATGGCCCCATTCGCTCATAGTCACTCTCCAGCTGTTGTATATGATGCACCAAAACCAGAGCCCCCTACCCCATCCACAACCAGGCCCCACATACCCTTCTATGGTTTTCCCCAACCACTTCTTATGCCTGGTTCAGCTCATTGACAGCGCATTGTACCCTGTTAACCAGATTGCTCCAATTCACTCTTTCCCTTCTATCCCTTACTCCCTGAGCCTGAATAGCATTTTTCACTCTATCCTTCCACCTCATCCTTAGTGTCCTCCCCCTTTTCCTTGTTTCCTCTGCTTCTGACTTGTATACCTTCTTAGTCATGCTTTTCATACGTCCAAACTGTTTCAGTGCACCCCCCTTCAGCTTTCTCACAGATAGCTCTCCTACCACCACTCCTCTTTCTTATCCTGTTATTTCTTAACTCATTCAACCATCCTCACACCACATGTTATCCTCAAACATTTTGTTTCCAGCTTATTCACCCAATCCTTTATATTTTTGTCTGAGGTCCTTACCTCACATCCATACGGCACCAGAGGGACTATTATACCATCATTCATGCCCACTTGTACCCTTAAAGGCTGTGATGTCTTTTTCTAAACATTCCTCAATGCAATCAAGTTGTTTGCCACCTTCGTCTAATAGATCCCTTGCCTCACTTTAGCTCCCATGCTTCCATTTCACTGCCAGGTACTTGAAACACTCCACTTTCTCCATGGTCTGTTCATTCAAATTTCCTTCTTTCTCACATGTTCATTCAAACTTCCTCCTTTCTCACCCTCTCTCAAACTCAAACACCACCGTTTCCAGTTTCTTTCTCGAATCTGCCACTAGTACCATATCACCAGCAAACAGCTGGCGCAACTCAATTCACAAGCCCCCCATTCTCAGCAAACTGTACACCTGCTCCACTTTCCTAAACCCTTTCTTTCAGTTCCCCACCACAGGGATGCAAAGTCACAGTGACATTGCAGTCCCCTGCTACTGACCCACCTTCTTGAAACACTCACTCTCCTCTCATACATGCCTTATTCTTTTGATTAAGACTGGTTACAGCTTCAAATAACTTTCCTCCCATGTCATTTATTCATAGCACCTTCCAAAGTGCATCTTTATCAGCCCAAACATGTACTTTCTCCGGATCCTTAAATGCCATATGCAAAACCTTCTGTTTCTCTAATTATTTCTCTCAAACATACTTCAAAGCTGACACTCAGCCCACATATCCTCTACCACTCTTGGAACCACAATGTTCTTACCCAGTCTTATGCTTTATACATGCCACCACACTCTCAATTGCCATTCTTCCAGGTACACTAAACAAACATACATCAGTATTTTGAATACTCACCTTTGTCCCCTTACCTGTATATCTGTCTACCTATATCTGATGCCAGTTCTGTACAGGAACTCTTTAAGGGAGTGGCCTTGACAAATGAGTCTCTGTACCTGGTGAACTCAAGTGTCACTTTCTAGTCTTTAATGCACACGTCACACCCTACTGCACATTCAGGCCTTGATAACTGAAAACATCTTTCAGTCCATCCTTACATCTCTGGTTCTGTGTCTCCCTTCTTGTTTCCTCCACTTCTGATACTTGTACCTTCTTAGTCATCCTTTCCTTACTTGTCCTGTCCATATACATGCCAGCATACCAACTTCAGCTCTCTCAGCCATACTCTTCCTACTACCACATATCTCTCTCTTACTTTATCATTTCTTACTCTGTCAACCTGTCTCCCACCACACATTTTCTTCTAATATTTCATTTTCTACACACTCACCCTCTTCCATAATTTTTGGTCTAAGGTCCATGCCTTGCATCCATACAGCACTGCTAAGAGTACTAAATCATCATAAATACCCATCTATGCCTTTATAGACAATGATCTCTCTTTCCTCACATACTATAATGCACCGAGGGCCTTGGCTCCCTCACCCACCCTGTGGCTTACTTCAATTCCCATGTTTTCATTTACTGTCATGTCCACTCCTAGGTACCCAGAACACTTCATTTCCTGCAGGTTCTCTTTATTCAGACTCCAGCTCCAACCAATCTGCTGAACTTGATAACCTTACTTTTAGTCACATAATAACCTTGCAAGGTTGTTTTAACAGGTTTAGCAGGGTTTAGGGACAGGTTAGTTGGGGTATAAGTTTGAATGGAGAAAAACTAGAGGAAGTGAAGTGTTTCAGATACCTAGGAGTGGACATGGTAGTGAATGGGAGCAGAAGTGAGTCACAGGATAGGGGAGGAGACAAAGGTTCTTGGATTGGTGAAGAATGTGTGGAAAGAGAGAGCGTTATCTGGGAGAGCAAAAGTGAGCATGTTTAAAGGATAGCAGGCCCTACAATATTATATGGATGAAAGGCATGGGCTATAGTTAAGGCTGTGGGGAGGAGCATGGATGTGTTGGAAATGAAGTGTTTGTGGATAATATGTGGTGTGAGGTGGTTTGATCAAGTAAGTAATGAAATATTAAGAGAAAGGGGTGGTATTAAAAAGAGCATGGTTGAGGAAGCGGAAGGTGGTGGGCTGAAAAGTTTGGACAAGTGGAGAGAATGAAGAAAGGTTGATAGTTTGACAAATAGGATATATGTTTGAGAAGTGGAGGGAACAGGGAGACCAAATTGGAGATGGAAGGATGGAATAAAAAAGATTCTGAGCAATCAGGGCCTGAACAAGCAGGAGGTTGAAATGGATGCACAGGATAGAGTGAATTGGAACGATGTGGTATACTGGAGTCAACGTGCTGTCACTGGACTGAACCAGGGCATGTGAAGCATTTAGGGTAAACCAGGAAAGTTTTGTTGGCCCTGGTTGTGGATAGGGAACTGTAGTTTCGGTGGTGCATTACACATGACAGCTAGAGAATGGATGTGAGCTGATGTGGACTTTCTTTGTCTGCTCCTGGTGCAACCACACTAACACAGGGAAACAGTGACCAAGTATGAAAAAAAAAAACTTTTGTTCATATTAACTCCCAACTTTCTTTCATCAAAGCACTCTTTCAAACTCGGACACCAGCTTCAGCAGTTTCTTGCTCAGTTTTGCCAATAACTTTTTGAATATATTGGCTGTACTAATAACTCACTGAGTTTGTGGGCCATTCATACCCATTTATCCAAAAAGTCTTACAAAAGACAGAATTTGTAATTTAAAATCCTATTCTATAAAACTGCAGTCTTTTCTTACCCCAGTCTGCAGACACAGAGGAAATTGCCAAATGCACATTCACTAAACCCCACACGTGGCAGTTAATAACATTCATTTCCTTGGCAGGTTAGAAGCTGCTGGGATGATGCTGTTTTAGGAAAATATATTATTGGTGAATGGGAAGGTTGAACTGACAATATGGGAAATATGAAGATAAAAATGGGGGTTAATGTTTATATCTGTACACATGCCAAAGAAGTTTACAGAGGCACAACAACTGACCACTATATGAGTTGCCAGTAATTCATCCATTTCCTTGGCAGGATAAAAATCAGTTACTTTTGGGTTGATATATTTATGGGAGAATATGTTACTGATGAGCAGAAAAGTCATGCTGGTAATATGGGAGGTAAGAAAACAAAAGTGATGGAATAAGTGGTAATAACACTGAATAATGTCATTCTCCAACATTATTCTGGTAGTGTCTGCCCAGTGTAAGTCTTAAGTTCAAAGGTCAGTAGCCAGATGGTCACTGTCTGCATTTGACTGAGTCTTTGGTTTATGTATGATATACCACTTGTCTTCACTTAAGGAATGGATACATTTCTAGAAAACTGTTTGTACAGTGGTTACTTGTAACTCGGAACTTATTTTCCTATTCATGTATACATGTACATAAAAGTGGGGGGATGATGTGTTCTTGCTCTTGGATCTATCTTTGCCACCCATTTCACCATTATTTTTTTTGAGAATCTCTACTTAATGAGTTATGTACTATTTTATATATATATATATATATATATATATATATATATATATATAAAATACAGTCTATTGTATCATTCACCAAGTGTAATTTGAATGTTTTGCCGTAAATGTTAGCCTCAACACGTTTGTTTCTCTGGGCTCACTAGCTCTCCATCTACCACTCATTTACTTCATTATTTTTCTGAATATTATTAATTTATGCAGTAGGCAAGAACTTACTGAATAGAATTGTTTACAAAAAATATACGAAAAATGTAATTTACCATATAATTCACTGAGTATAAGAAGAATGTTTTGAACTGAAGGCGATGTTGGTTAAGATTTTCCCATATTTTTTTTAATGTATATATGATTATTGATTAATGTGTCAGGTAAAGAACGACTAAGAAAATTGGTAGCAAAAATATGAGAACAATAAAATTTACTGAGTAAAAGTTGACCTTTGTGCAGTAGCTTCCCTGCAGTTTCTAGCTACCAAGTTTCATGCTACTCATCATTATGATCATTTAGCAATGATTGTTAAAACTCATAAAAGTCAGCACATTTGTAACGTGGACTCTCCCTACACACAGACAAAAACAAACTGAAACATGCATGAGGATAAATACATGAATGCAGCAAAGCAAAAACTAGGCACAGCACACTGTAGATGGTCCTGACTTCATAAACACATGCACAGGAGAGCAAAAACTAGTCAGGGTGCATTAGAGGTATTGCTTGCTGCCAGAGTGGGCTCCAGCACATAGATTAAAGTAATTTGCATGGTAAATTTGAGTAGGTGGAATGGGCACCTGCTTGTATAAGCAGATTTTTACTTGTATCGTTATGGTTACACTCTTGTAAACTGATGCTTGTATATTAATAGACACCCAGTAATCTCTGGTTATCCTCAGGAGCTAGCAGAAAAAGAGCCTGGAGGGCTCAGTTACAGTAGTGCTGGTAAAACATGAGAGACTGAGAGTAAACCTCTACATTTTTGACAATTGTAATATTCATGGCATTTATGGTGCATTAAATGGAGAGTTCATTCTGATTTAGTACTATTAATTGAAGTAATTCATACATTTTTAAAAAAAAATGTATTCCCTTATTTCTCAAAAAATTCACTGAAGAAGATTGGCTGGAAAATAGTAAATTTACCGCAAGAGATTAAGATCAAGGAAATCATTTTTCATGAAGTTATTTGTATTTACTTCTCTGCATATTCTCCATATATACATTAATAACCTACACAAAGACAGTCAGAAGATACACTGAAAGACAGGTTTGGGTTTCAAAAAATATAGAGACATGAAACTTGACATTTTCACCAATATTTCTAAACTGACTAAGGTGGCTTCAAATTTCTGGTATAAATGCACATCTCTACATACATGTATTATGTACTTGATTCTTTACTTTCATCGCATATTTAGCCATGCCTAATTTGCTTAATGTACAATCAATGTTGTAAGCTCAGTTAGGATTTTGCTTCCCCATACATGGTGCCAGATTATCCCAATAACATTTTTGCTGTAAATGAATACACCCACTATAAAGGTCATACCTTAAGCAATTCAATTTAAGCTGCCATTCTCTCAATTCTCCAACATACATATTCATTCCACTAGTATGCTTAATCTTTTCAATTTATATCTTTTACTGAAACATCTATTTGTGTGC
Organism: Panulirus versicolor; assembly: GCA_032361705.1. NCBI lineage: Eukaryota > Metazoa > Arthropoda > Malacostraca > Decapoda > Palinuridae > Panulirus > Panulirus versicolor. Next base: position 17,507 of record JAUUDZ010078806.1, read on the forward strand.
TGCTATCAAAATAAGTCTTATTAAAGATGCCTATGTCACATCCGTATGATTTGCTGTGATTAGATAATTTGTGATTCACAATTTAATCCTTGTGACCATGTGGGCAACAGTATGTTATAACAATTCCTTTTTCCAGCAGTTTAAGCTCTAGCCCCATTATTAGCTTCTCATGGTATTGGTGACAAATTTTCTTTAGTCTTTGATGAGATAAATCATTGCCAGGAGTGTTGCCATATCATTGAGTGAAAACATAGTAAAAGATATCAACTCTGTTATATATGAGATATGCTTCTTGCTCTGTTCTGTTTGTTATAAAGCTTTTTTTTTCTAATTTGTCTTTTAGCTTGAAGAATTACCATCCTGCAATGATAGACCAATTAGTTGTCTGGTGCATCCATTGTATGGAAGAATATCTTAAACATTTTGTTCAGAAGTTCGTAATATTTTATTTTATATTGTGCTCCAAAGCATAATAAACTAATATTGGTCATGGCTAAAAACAAAACCATACCGTATGATTATAATATAGCTTGCCAGCTCATTTCCATATTTTCTATTGTTAACAAAAAAAAAGGTATATTACTTGTAGGTGGTATTTTTGATACATGGAAAAAATTATTAAATTTTCAGTTTAGTATTCAGTGAATTGATAAATCTCCAAAGGTTTGGGATGAAATCCATGTTTTGTTTTAAAACGGTCTTATATAGACCAAATTACTGTATTTTGTTATAACATTTTTGTTTCTAACTGGGTCCTTATCATACATTGTACCCCTATTAAGTCCAAGAATGTAATTCATAAAGATGGCACTGCTTCACTATTTTGTAAGGCTGATTTATGTCTACTGTAAGGAATGTTTTGTAAAACAAATATTAATGAACAAGATACAGGAAAGTATTGTATGCATGAATTTTATATATATATATATATATATATATATATTATCCCTGGGGATAGGGGACAAAGAATACTTCCCACATATTCCCTGCGTGTCGTAGAAGGCGACTAAAAGGGAAGGGAGTGGGGGGCTGGAAATCCTCCCATCTCGTTTTTTTTTTAATTTTCCAAAGGAAGGAACAGAAAAGGGGGCCAGGTGAGGATATTCCCTCAAAGGTCCAGTCCTCTGTTCTTAACGCTACCTCACTATTGTGGGAAATGGCGAATAATATGAAAAAAAAAATATATATGTATATATATATATATATATACTGATAATGCATCAGTCTGTTTGAACATCTTCCTGCTCGTTACTTTTGGCAACACCTTGCTAGATTGCTTCTTACTAGGACTGCTTTCCTTTGTATAGCTTTCTGTTGCTGATGTTTTTCACGAGAGAGCTTCCTACATATGTTGCATCTCTCTGGAGAGCATGCTAATATTGATATCTTCCTTTGAAGAGCTTCCTTATGGCAAGCTATAGAGTCACTGGTAATGCTTCCTTATACAACAATACTCTCACTTGGAGAGGTTTCTGCTGTCAGTGCTTCTCTGAAAAGGTTCTTGAAGTTATTACTTCACTATTTAGAGCTTCCTGCTGTTGGCATTTTCTTCTTGAGAGCCTTCTTCAGGCAGCCTGTCAGTAATTCGAAAATTGACCAGCACAGTTCTACTGTATGATTGATTTAAGTATGTACTATCTCTGCTGACATCCAAATTGCTACTCTCAGTCAAATGAGCTGGACTTTGAAATTTATAGTTTTGTAAAAACTGAGGGACAGATGGTTAATTTTCCACTATCAAAGGAGGTAGCACTGATCATTATGTTGAGAAGATTACAACAGTGTTTCTGAAAGTGTACAGATTGGTTATATAAAATTATCTGCCATACCAACATTCAATATCATTAGCATAAACCGACAGATAATTCAGAATATCTAGTTTGTGCAAACAATCCTCATATCTACTATTGAAACTGACAAATCTTACCATTTTACCTTGTTTTTCTGTTAAGTCCTTTTTCTTCAGTAAGCAGGATGGAAAAAAATGCCTTTAATGAATGTAAATCTGATAGTTGCAGTTTGGATGCATGTGGTAATATACTGGGTTGCATGGTGCAATAATATCTCAAGTGTTTTGCATGCTACTGAAACTAGAAGAATAAATCAGATCTCAAGTAGACTAGGGTATGACACTCCCATTTTTGCTTATGACCTTTAGAATGAAAATCAAGTCACCTAGTTGACGAAAGGTCATATGCCAGTTTGGAAATTATTTTTTGTATATTTATTGGATCTGATATTGTCACTTGGAACCCTCCCCTTCCATAGAAAATTATGATTTATTGAATTTTTTTCATCCAATTCATTTCTTATAATATACACACTTAAAAGTAGATGGATAGTGCTTTAATATACATCTAAGGTCTGTTAATTCACTGTAGTTGAGATTTACTATTTACACATGATAGTAAAGTATTATTTGGTGCAAAGTTTATATGTTGTAATGGTCCTTGATGCACCACTTACACTTTTGGAGAAACATAATAGTTGTTTAGTAAACCAGTTTACTCGGTTACTTGGAAATATTTGATGTATTTGACCAAAGAGTTTTAGATCCTGGTTGGATTTCTTATTGATGTTAATATTGTGGATCTCAGTCATTGGTTGACTGCTTGTGTTGACATTGTTGTTGTAATGTGGCACTTTTAATTGTTGGGGTTGTAGCAGGAATGAAATATGCCTTATTTGTTATACAAGAGATTCTGTAATATATGATGAATTATATTATCTTGATTGATGATTTACAAT
>JAUUDZ010078917.1:0-13962 GCA_032361705.1 Panulirus versicolor
TGGGGCTGCCACGGGACCCCGAAAACAACCAGGTCCACCAGTATGAATCAATGTGCTGATGTGTGTGTGTCCAGGCGGGGCGGCGAGTGAGGGGCAGGGGGGGTACGTGCGTTGTGCCTTCAGTGTGGAAGTTATAATCTGAGACTGATGGGTCATGTTATGTGGCGTTATTTATAATGCTGAGGACACGGGTGGGTTCATGTGGCGTGATTCTCTGCGGATGTAGTTTCAGATGGTCGTGTATGTCTTGCGGACTGGAACTCAAAAATGGGTGTGAGGGAGGTTTAGACTTACAATATCTTGGGTCATTTCAGTGTGAAAAAAGTTTGTTAAAATGGTGCTCGTTGGGAGTGAGGGGATCAGCTAATACAGACGTCTCAAGTGTGAGAATGAGGAGGGTCTTTCTGCGGGAAGGCTGGTGGGTGGTTATGAAGTGGCTCGGGTGGGTGACCATGGGTGTCCAGCATGCCTGGCAGGAACTGTAGTGGAAGTATGTTTGCGTCGGTGTCCGGGTGGAGATCATCTGTGGGTGCTAAGGTACCAGCAACGGATATGAGCGTTCTGTTCTGATCGATTTGCAGCTCTGTTACGCTAGACGGTGGGACCAAGATAGTGGGACATTGTTCAGAATGAAACAGATAGGTTGTCTAGAGAGGTTACTGAACGATTTTTTTCTTTTCCGAGACTCTCACTGGGAATTTCGAGGGATATAATCCGAGTGTGGACTTAATGTTCATGTTTGTGATGCGACGAGTGAACGTCCTGCGTGTGTGTCGTATGCAAAGCCTTGAGTGGTTGGTGAGCTGCTGTGGTGCTGGATGATCATTTAGTCTGGTCATGTGAGGTGCAGAGTAGACTCACGATTGGTCATGTGAGGTGCAGGTTGGATTCATGACTGTCAGGAGTAACGAGAGTGACAGTGTCTATCTGTGTGGATGTACTCACTGTCACTCGTGCAAGCCAGTGTCCAGCGTGCGTGCTAGAGTGATGCAGGTTTATTGTCGTTTGTGTGGGACTGGGATGCCGGGGTCTAACTGTGAGGTTATCTGCATGTCAGGATGTTCACACTGTGACTGGCCGGAGGGAGGTCAGGTAGGGCGAGAGATGATGAGTGCAAGTAATGTTCCCTTGGGAGGGTCACTGGAGAGCTTGAGGGTAGCTGAAGTGTAGCCAAACAGCAAGAATTGCTCACTGTTCACTGAGACCATTAGCTAAACAATCAGTTCAAACTTGTGGTGTCACTTCTCTCCCAGGACTACCAAACTAAGCCACACAAGACGTCAGTACGACTCCTACTGAATCAGCAGGTGGAGTAAGACCTCGTCTGCTCAAAGCAATAAACATGCATAAACATCTGCCCTATTGTTCACACTCTGCCTAACTTGAAGTGAGTTAGTTACTGAAAGTTAAGTCTGGGTAAGTGAATATCATAGAATAATGAATACAAAACGGGTTATTTGTAAAATGGCGGTCCCTCCCAGGAAATTTTACAGAATGCTGTCTTTAATGAAATGCAAATAAAAAACTTTTATTCTGTAGACATTTTCCTCGAAAGTTTCAAAATCTGCCATTCATTTTCACATTTAAGAATTCCCTTTTAAAGATGCCTTACAAATTAGCCATAAACGAAGTCTCTTGCGAGAGACGGTAACCGTCTAAGATTCAATCTCTAGACGGGATTGTCAGACACTGGCAACAGTCTACAAGACGGGAGGAGGAGGGAGATAGATAGCACCTGCTATTGATGTGCCACGAAGGGATATTGTGGGAGGAGGTGGGGTAGGTCAATCAGGGAGTACATGGGGAGGTCAGATAACAGAAAACCTGATGGTCCATGACGAAGTTATCTGCTAGAGGACAGTACATGGGAAAGCCAGATAACAGAAGACCTGATGGTCTATGACGAGGTCATCTGCTGGAGGACAGAACATAGGAAAGCAAGATAAGAGAGGACCTGATCGTCTATGACGAGGTTATCTGCTGGAGGACGAAAATACAACTTTAACTTCCTAATCAAATCATAAAACATGGAGACAAAATAGTAAAGAAAGAACAAGAAAGAACTGGTTCTGGTGCAGATAAAGAGCAGAGGAGGTGGGTGTTGAAGGAAAGAAGACTGGTATGCCCGGAGGGGTAAAGCAGGTAGAGAGATATTCCAGGGGCCTTACGGGTGGGGATCGTTGTGGATAATGTTTCAGGAAGGGTAATGTCTCCTGCTAGGGGAGTTGTGAGGGATACTGGAAATTGTAAGGGGAAGGGGGGTTAGGGAAGGGAAGGACCGTAATTCCTGCAGGATATGGATGTGGGTTGTTCTTCGGGAGGCGGTGATGAGGAAGAGGTTGAGAGCCGTGCCAAAGGATCCTGCCAAGTAGGTGGGACCTTGTGGGATCTTCCTGGGAGGCAAGGGGGTTGTAGTTCCTGTTGGGGAAGAGAGAGGTTGTGGTTCCTGCTGGGGAAGTGAGGACAGGGGTGCTGAGTCCCTGATGACTTGTGTGAGACCGGGAGTAGGCAGATGTTGTCCCACAAGCCATGCCATCGCCTCCCCCAGGCAACTACTCGCTCCATGCAGCAACACACACACCCACTTAACATGCAAAATTATGCATGATGTGTACATTTCTCCTACCAAATTAATTGTTTGAACTTGGATGTGCAACAACTCACTTTCATCCCCGAGGACCATTGTCGAATGTATACTGAGAACTCAACATTCTACCAGACCAAAGAAGACCATTTTGTTTTTAACATCAGCATCCTACAAGATCAGCAGGGACCACTGTAGACGAGATATCAACATTCTACGAAAGAAAGATATACATATCCTCGTAGTATGAACAATTATCTGCAAAACTACAAAATTCTACAGCCTATTCGCCTACACATTTCATTAGGTGTTATTAATACACTTGCTTCCCCCTCAGTTCCGGGTAGAATCAAAGACACAAGAACAGTATTATTCTTTTCCCACACGTCACCCAGTACAGTTGTCACGATATTCCACCATGAGACACTAACACTTTACATCAATATTCACTAAATTCCTCGCCACCGTCACGTCCTGTCACCAGAGATCCCTCGTTCCAGAGTCGCCGTTCGGAACCACAACAGCATCGAACCCATCCCAGCTCGTAAACACCCCAGAGAACAGCTCCATCTTAACACCCAATGTAAACATCAATCATCAGTAGAATACTCCTCAGGCGTCTCTACAGAAACTATCTGCTTAAACAGCATCCACTTATCGTTAACATTACTGTCATTCTATTACATCTTAATTATTATCATTACTATTAATACTACAATCATGATTATTATCATTATTATCATTATTGACATTAATACTATTTTCATTATCATTACCAATAAACAAAAAGATCCACGTGTCAGAAGTGTAGGGAGGAGGGGGACGGAGAGAACCGAGAAGGATGGAGTGAAGACAGCTTTGTGGTCTCGGGGCCTCAACATTGATGAGGGAGGAAGGTGTAAATGGGAGAGAATGAAATGGGTCGATGTGGTATACAGGGGGCGATGTGCTTTCAGTGGACTGCTACAGGTCATCTGGAGTAGACAAGGTAAACCCATTGAACAATCTTTCAGGCTTTGCTATGGATGGTGAGCTCTAGTTTCGGTACATTATACATGACAGCCAGAGTGCATGTGCGTGCAATTAAGGTCATTGCTCGTTTATTCATGCGCTGCCTCGCTAAGGCGGGAGGGGCAATTAGGTATAAACTATTACTGCTACTTCTACTAATCCTACAGTCTCACCATACGACACCCAGTGTTGGGTCTTGGCATAATAAAGTCCGGCATGTAGCCCATGGCGTCTGGCACTGTTGTCTATCACCATCACTAACCACCGTCACCATCCATAGCACCATCAGAATCACTCCTAACCATCACCACCATCATTATATCGTCACCATCACCACGTTCGCATTTATAATCACCAACACAGTTATCTTCACCACCACCACCATCATCATCATCAATATCCACCATCCTGTCATCCTCACCAACACTACTACCACCATCACCACCACCATCACTGAATCAACCCGTTCCTTCACCCCTTCCTCCTCCAGTCCCCTGAACAAGGAGTACTAGAGTCGTTCCAGCACCAACCAGGTCTGGTCCATTTCCAGAATGGCTCCTTCCTTCATCAACAAGACAGTTCCAAGGTCAGTAGTGCTGTACCGATACACTACCTGATCTCAAGGTACAGAGCCGAATTTCTGGGTCACACGCCCTTACTTAGAAGGACACAAAACCTAATCTTAGGGTGCAGAGCCTAATCTCAAGGGTGCAGAACCTTATCTCAAGGGTGCAGAACCTTATCTCAAGGGTGCAGAACCTTATCTCAAGGGTGCAGAACCGTATCTCAAGGGTGTAGAACCTAATCTCAATGGTAAAGAACCTTATCTCAAGGGTGCAGAACCGTATCTCAAGGGTGTAGAACCTAATCTCAATGGTACAGAGCCTTATCTCAAGGGTGCAGAACCGTATCTCAATGGTGTAGAACCTAATGTCAAAGGTACAGTACCTTATCTCTAGGTAAAGAGCCATAATTATCTAATCTCCAGGGTTCAGAGCCAAATCTTAAGGTTCTATAACCTAATCTCTGGGTCAGAGAACTTAATCTCATGGTAGCAGGACTTGATCTTCGGCGTACAAGATTTAAAGTGAAGGGTACAACTTAATCTCAAGGGTGGAGCTTTCCTGTGCCTCTCTATAGAGATCTCACCTCTCCAGCTCCTTAATCACACACACACACACACACACACACACACACACAAATACAGGGCCAAAATTACAATATGCTACTCAAGTTTGGTCAGGTAACCCAAAGAAGCATTTACACACATTCACCCGCCATGTAGCCCCCAGTTTCATCCCATTACCAGCACCCATCCCCATCCCTGTCCGCGACTCACCCATTCCTATGAAGTCGGACACTTGCCGCCTTCTGACTCCCAATTAAGTAGCCACCTGATCACGAATTAATTTACGAAGGGCGGGGAGATACCTGAGGCTCCCTCCATGACTGAATGCGATGCAGAAGCGTGCCCACACCCAACCCATCCCTCACCCTCCCTCCCTTTACTCCAAACCTCCTCTCACTCTCCCTCCCCTGCTAACTCCAAGCCTGCCGCCTCCCAGTTTTCCCCCCAACCACCGCCAAACTGAGCAAGAATCCCCGAGCCAACACCAACTTGTAAACACACGGGCCGGGTTCCCCCTGAATATTATTACCTCGCTCTTTAAATACTTCACAACTCTCCTAAGGTTCAATGTATTCGATACTGTCGACGGGTATTTCTCACAGCCTAAGTTCGCTCCTTGTTGGAGAGGCTTTCAATACAGCGGGGAGGCCCGGCGTGGTGCACCGTACTCCACACACACACACACACACAGTGTGGATTATCAAACTTGGGTACTGACTCCTCCACCGTCTCTAAAGGCGCGTCTAGACGGGTGCTTTGGTTTGGTAATGTCGTCTGTCTCTATTATAACTTTAAATAAACAAATAATTGTGTTCGTTATAACCCGTTACGGTGAGTGCATGATGTATCGGTCAAGGAATCCAAACGCCATGAGGTTCAAGTTCTCGTCCTGTAATGGTTCAACAGACAATTAGTCCACATAACCAGTACGTCTAGTTATACAATGGTTCTATGACCAGATGACCGACATAAACAGGTCAGTTAGTAAGGACTGGTGAGGGTAGACCCCTTGAGAGAAACAGTTTACGTCTCGGTCACTCATCATCGTCGTCACTCTTACCTACATACCACAATGCTGCTTATTACAATTCTCAACTCACTATACATCACAATAACTTTAAATTGTCGAGAATAGTCAAAGTTACTATTATTCGTAAAAGATTAATTCTACCCTCGTTCCCAAGGCCTTTTAATAAAAAGAGACAAAAATCATGAGATAATCTCCAAAAAATAACAATGAAAAAAAAAAATAGAAGCAAATATCCCAGGGTTACGAGGTGTGTAACCCAGAAAGACTCGCTGTCTCAGCCATGCTAATATATCCGACTATTCCTACACCTGTGTATCATCATCAACGACAGCCAGCCCTACACATACTGTACCTTCCTCGTTTATACCCATCCTCAACTTAAGAGAGCGACACATATTCCTCCCCCACACTAACCACAGCGCCTCACAATCCTCCACTTTTCCCCGAAGGTAAGATGATCAGGAGAGAAGTGTGTCTATTCACCCTCCCATCCTGATGCACAGTGAATGTTCGTGGTCCAGCCCATGATATAAGACCATTCAGCTGGCGCTGTCCTCTCAATACCTGCCAGTCCTCAAGAGCTATATTCAGTGAATTGGTCCATCTCCTCTGCGGTCTAACTCATCCTCCTCTCCTTCCCCGAGGCCGTGTGCGCTGTGTGACTGATCTCTCCAACGCTGTCATCTGCTCTACGATTTACATCACTTTACTACAACTTTATTCACTCATCTTTCTCATAACTTCCTCATCCTCATTTCGTCACATTATTCATCTATTTTCTTTATTCCTACCGTATTACGTTGGTTGATTCTCCTTTACGGCTTCAGTCTTGAGATGCAAGGACCTAACAGGACGAACGTGTCTCATTCCCACATGTATACCGTCTGCTCCCTCACTCACTCCAGCCTCGCACTCTCTCCATCCATCCATCAGCGCTACTGGTGAGTCTCCACCCCCACGGCATTATTCTCCTCCCAGCTTCAGCGTTCCTTCATCGTCCGTATGGAACACACTTCCAAAATATCCAAATTCCTACAAGTTTCTATTGTACTCCATTACGAGTGGGCAAGGCAGCAGCTTTCCACCTCAAGGTCTACTACGCTTTAGCCTCCATTCATTTTCCAATTCTTGCCTTAACACACAGCGCTATCGTGAGGGATTCAACCCGTCTCCTCTTACGATTCAGCTGACGTAACAGCATCGTCTACATACATCACACGAGGACACCTCCACTCTTATCTCTCTTTTTCTAAATCAAAATTTAGCGAAACATAGCAACTAACCCCCCCCCCCTCTCTCTCTCTCTCTCTCATATGCAAACACTGACCTATTCACACACACACACAAAAAAAAAAAAAAAACTAATTCACCAACCCCCGTCGTCAACCCACAAAGAAAGCTTTTCACAAAGCGATCACTCACCCGACCGTCGCTGTAACAATAACTCATCAGTCTACCAAGCGCATCACAAGAAAACATCCCGAAGTTCTTGTCTCTCCACATGACTCTGCTCCTTTTCGTGGTTCGTAAACATCACATACATTATTTTCCTTATTCTCGTGAGCTTTTGCCTCTCAGAGTGAAAGGCTATGTCTACACACGCCCTAATTCCTTCTCAACCATAAAAGATACAGTAAAATCCTTTTAACAGAGTAATCCAATAACACACCTTGCCAACAATGTTGATATGGATAATCTGTTCTCATTCCTGCAATCACGCTTTTCTTCCTCTAACTTCACAGATCGGAACAATTCCTGTCTTCGTCCACACATATAGCAACAGGAGTATCTATCTATACCATCTGCTATATACAGGTTCTATATCTATCCATTTGCCGCTCGCCACACAAATCACATTTTCCACCTCAGGTCCTGGTCTTACACACTTCGCCTCTGTACCATGATCTCTTACCTCAACTTCTCATCTATGGAGTCATTCATCCCTGTTATACTTGTGTTGTATTCTTCCCACCTCTGTCATCTCTATTCACTTTACCATCCATAGTTCCCTAGACTCTTTACACCACGATATGACCATTGGACATGACGGTACAAGCCTTTACCACGACGGTACAACCCATGAGCACAACGGTACAACCCTTGAGCATGATGATCCGACCGTTGAGCACGACGGTACGACCCTTAGGTATGATGGCCTTGCCGTCGACCTAAGCCCTCGGCCTCATTAGTCTCCAACAGCCTACCATCCTCGTCTAACACACACTCATTTTCCACACACCGACCTCCTCTCCATACCTCTTTACTTTCTTCTAAGATGACCTCATTCATCTCTCTCTCATCCTTACTCATCTTTCTCATCCTGAGTCAATATTCCAAACCTTATATTCTTTACTCGTTTTTCCCTTTTCATTCACGACTAATTTCTTGACAGCTTTTTTTAAGTCGCAATTTCTCATTTTGTCGTTAATACGTTTTCTTACATTTCCTTCTTTCCACAATGCTTCTTCTTTATCCCTGCATCCTCTACTTACACCTGCACCTGCCTACTACAGAGGCCTTCCTAATATTTGTCAATCACACCTCAGTCTCTCCCTACCGGTTCGCCATCAAATTCTTAAGCTTCCACTACAAGTTGAGATTCTCATTTTCGTTCTCCAGTTTACCATCCTTCATCCGTTCCTATATTCTCACACTTACTGTGAGTGCATGACAACCTCAAGTATGACAGTAACCTGTATGTTCACACTCCCTGTCATATCAACTCACTACCTATCACATCAACAAACACACTACTCATCAATTAACATACTGCCTGTTAATATCAACATACATACTACTTATCATAACTAACATACCCACCATCCATCATATCAAAATACACACTATCATATCAACATATATACAATCTATGATAGTAACATACTCTACCCATCATATCAACATACACACTACCTATCATATGAACATACTCACGACCTTAGAAGTCATAGGATTTTCTGCTCTGCTCAGTATCTCTAACACGTCCCTATGTATGTGAGGCTTTATGCTGATACTCCACACCACCATCGTATAAATCCAGTGCTGGAAACAGCTCACGTATCTCCCTCCATGTAGCTAGGGGACCCACGGAGCTCCCTCCCTCCCTCCAACACTCACCCAACCCTCCTTCCATCTACCGAGCCTTCTACCCATCTACCTTCCCTGTCGATGGATCCAACACCAACAGGTTTGTAGATATTTGTATACCTCTATATGACGTGTTTTTTTTTCTTTGTTTACGCAAGATCCCACACACAGACAACTCCCTTGCTATATATGGCACGATGATGTAAATTTGGCTCACAAGGAAAAGCGAAATAAATGTTGGCTGTTCTCTATCCTTCAGCTGAAGCTAATAAGAATATGTATCACTGTTGCTTGTTACTGTAAATTATGAACAAAACAAACGTCTTCCTCTGTTCTCCTTAATCTCCTCCTGCCTCGAGTGTATCTTAAGGTCAGTCGGTGAACCACCACTCCTTCCCTATCAACTCCATGTCTCTCCCTCCTTTCCACAATTCTCTCCTCTCTCCTCCCTTCTGCTTCACTATCTTTCTCTTCGTTTCCTCCAAAACCTATACACAACTCCCTCTCCACCACCCTCCCGGCTCTCTCTCTCTCTCTCTCTCTCTCTCTCTCTCTCTCTCTCTCTCTCTCTCACCGCACCACTCTACCCCGAGCCCAACAACCAAAATCCCAGAGACAACGCTCCTCAGCAACGTGCGACAGGGTTGTAAGGAGCCAGCAAGACTACACAGTAATGACCACAAGACTCGTCCAGATTTTTATTGCCAAACTTGTGCCATTGTTGCTCGCCTCTGATGAGATTTGATAAAAAGGTGTAGGAACGAGGAATTAAAGGCTGGCTTCGGTACGCCTGCCTGACGGGTCGCTTGTATTACACCGGCTTATATTACCAGCTGACTGGTTAACAGGCCTCATATGGCTTCTGCCGACGATGTTAGTCGAGCTATGATGCCTTCCAGAACGGGAGTCAAGCTGCGATGCCTTACAAAGCTGGAGCTACAATACCTTCCAAGACTGGGAAATACAATAACTTCCAAGACCGAAGCTGCAGAACCTTCCAAGATCGAGGTTGCTGTACCTTCCAAGACTAAAAACTGTCCTGTACACCTTCCATGTTGAGGTCCTGTAGTGGAAAGAAGACCAACCTGTCTTTCTGAATCTTCTAAGATGAAACTGCTGCTCTGGAGCCCAGGCAGGACTTCCCTCCCTGACTGGAGCCTTCAACATTAAAAAAAAAAGGAATATAATCTTACATTGTAATAACACCTCTCCATAAGCCCTTGAACCTATCGCGACAATATGGGTATAACATACAATATATATATATATATATATATGTCATACAAACCTTCAACAGCCAGGATCGAACCCGGGACCCTCGTGCAACAGGCAGGAGCGCTACCGCTAGGCTATGATCGCCCATAATAGGGAAATGACTATTCGAATACTATGTACTCGAATACCCTTCGCCTTACGTTGGTGACCAACAGGGTCTACACACACTTTATTGTTGATAAAATCTGTAAACAATTCACCTTCTTGTCTACATCAGTTTATGATACGTTTGTTGTCTGTCTTGAACAATCGCACGTTTACCAAATGGCGTCCTAGCTACATCTCTTCGTTATTTATCAGCTGACTGTTATATTTCTCTCTTGTGTTTCCCATGATGATGTGATTATTACACGAAAGTGCACCTGGGAACTTTTATATCTATATCCAAGTGGCATTAAAAAACAAGAGTTTGGAGAACGCAGTTTCTGGAATGAACTGTAAAGTCTTGTACACTAAAAGGCTGTGAGTGACTTTTAAAGCCGTTGTGTACGCAAAAGACTTACCAACCACTATATTTACTGTGAAATTTACAAAAGCAAGCTGTGAGTGGCGGGCAGAGGTAGCCCTGAAAATATACCAAATATCAACAATGTCATGTATCCAGCTGAAGATCTTTGTGATAATCCAGCGAGACACCAGCACGTGTAAATTAGCTGGCACATTTTCTATTACGGGATTAAGGTAAACATTAATATCAAGACACCACCGCCAACTCTGTTTCCTTTGTATCATAAGTTTCTTCTATTGCCCTTGTCTAGCAGCGAACAACCATAACGTATACTGTGGGGATTTCATTTGGTTCGTATACTGAGAGCATTTAATGTTTCGTATACTGTGGGCATTTCATTCGTTTCTAATACTGAGGGCATTTAATGTTTCGTATATTGTAGGCATTTAATGTTTCGTATACTGTGGGCACTTCATTCGTTTCGAATACCGAAGGCATTTAATGTTTCGTATACTGTGGGCGTTTAATATTTCGAATACTGTAGGCATTTCATTTGTTTCCAATACTGAGGGCATTTAATGTCTCGTATATTGTGGGCATTTACTCCGCTGCATATACAATGGTCATTTACATGAAATACTCAAATATATGACAGACTACTCTCGGGAGAAGGATTTACGAAAGGTGATGGGCTTGATATATGACAGACTACTGTCGGGAGAAGGATTTACGAAAGGTAATGGGCTTGATATATGACAGACTACTGTCGGGAGAAGGATTTAAGAAAGGTAATGGGCTTGCTCCACACCGGTTGCATTTTTTCCTCTATCCAAAAAGCTCAAGAGATGACTCACTGAGGAATCTCCCGAAACGATCGGCGTCTGATTCGTTCACGTTCAACCCGACCTTCGCAAACATCACAGGCCACAGAAGAAAAAAAAAAAAAAACTGCAGCAAAGTTTACGAACTTGACTCTCTCCTGTGTGAGAAAGGTTGACGAATCGCTTATTAAGACTGACCGCTTTAATGTGAGTGGCAAAAGAGGAAGATTTACAGCAGGTCACGACTTACTGAAGAAGGGAAGACTGAACGACTTACTGAAGAAGGGAAGACTGAACGACTTACTGAAGAAGGATAAAGATAAGCCTTTATCATATGAGTCTTATCATCGGACGAGACTTTACATCCTAACTACATGAGCACGACTGTTCCACTCCTGATCACTGTGGTACGAACAGAGAGTATTATAGCACAACCTTCATCCTGACCCTGAAAGGTTAGGTCAAAGGTCGTGGTAATATACCAAAGTTCGTACCGTCATGCTCAATCGGTTAATATCTTCACTTACATTACACTTGCATTATCTTAACCACCATAAACATCGTACAACCACCTTAACCAAACATCCATCTTCAACACCACGAACGCAAGAGAGCCACCATTACCAACACTACACACCCACATCCTCCACCACCCAACAGCCACCATCAGATGAGCGACACATTTCAACATAGTCAATCACTTCTCCCTCGCTGTGGTAATGAACGTCAGTTTTCTGGAGAATGACCAACTTAACCAAAACCACTGGTAGAAGCCGCCACATAAAAAGCTTGGGTTACAGCGTCCCTGGACGGTCTCCAACTTTAAAAACCCTCTCAAGGAACGGTAGCGTAGGTACATAGACACGTCAGTCATGTTACGAGGCGCTGTCATCAATAATACATACAGTCTACCTACATGGCATGGCAGGAAGGTTTCCTTGACACCGTCTACCATTATTCTCCAGCGGATGACACGCCAAGCCACCCATCACCTCTCCCAGGCCGACAACCCCAACCATACCTATCTTGCCTCACTAACACCCTCATACTTCGACGAACGGAAGGTGTAACAAAAATAACAATGGACAAATACGTGGAAGACAGAGTGTAGCAAGTCACCAGAGACAGACAGTGTGGAAGGGGAATCATAACTCGTGTACTGGAGTGACGGTGGGTGCTTGTGCGTGCGTGCCTTACCTTCCATAGGTTGGGTGGCGGCGCTCTGTCCCCTGTTGAACCCTGCGGCCGGCAAGCCTGCCTTCTCCAGCCTCTCCACAGCCGTCTCCAGCCGGGCCACCAACGCTGCCAGCTCTCCTGCCATGATGCTCACCAACTCTGTAACCACAAAAGATAAAACAATGGTCACTAAATACACTAGCAACACTGTAATAAATACACATGAAGGAAGTATTACCACAAGTGTCATCACAAGGTCTTACAAGAGAGATGCATTACATTCTACCATCCATCGACATGTTTCCGAAATATACCCTCCCTCTCGACTGTTCCTACGTGCAGTAATATCAATTGGCAAAGGATAGTGTCACGTCCTGCCAGTAACACACAACGAACACCATACTGGATTTTCAGCGAGTGCTAAATACCTATCCGACCCAACCTAACACGCTCACTAGTTGTACACATCCTTACTCTCACACACTACATCTTGTTTTCCCCTTAATCCAATATGCATTACAAGCTTCGCTGACTGTCTCTATGTAAATGCATACAAAGGTATATAAATGATTGTTTCAAACATACCAGTCATCAAAGTAAGCGAGACCGAAATTTGCTTGGAATATAACCTAAGTGTGAGAACTAATGAGAAAGTTTCTAATGTGAAACCCCAGGTGCAGCGTCATGAACTTGGTTACCATACAAGGATGTGTTGGCCACCTCCTTCTCCTCACCTCTATTGCACTCGAGGGTCATACTCAACCTCCCCACTTACAGCGGCACTTGTACCTTCCCACCACTCCATCCATACCTTCTCTATTCAGTAGCTCTCTCTCGCACATTTTCCCTTTACGCTCCTCTCATGCCTCACTCTGCCACTTCTACCATTCCATACACCGCTGGAATCCGCCACTTCTCTCCCTCCCACGCACTCCTGAACTCAGCCACTTTTATCAATCTATTTACCCTTGAACCCAGCCACCTCTATCACTGTACATAAGCACCGTCACTCATGCACTTGCATCTTACCACATGCCACTCTCTTCCGTCAACCAGCCATCCCATGGCCCCTCATCAATGCACCACAACATACGCCCGTCCTCTTCATCCTGACGTCATTTGTCACTCGGCTGCTGACACATCAACGACACCTGTCAGCGGCTACTTCAAAACAAATGTATGTAAATACATGTGTACACATAATGTGCGTGCACATCAACATGCACTCAGTGGTGCTAACCGCTTCAGTACAAATGAAATCCATCAGTAACATGGCTTAAGTCATCGTAACCATGAGGCTGTCATCGTAACCATGAGGCTAAGTCTTCATACTCATGAGACTCACAGAAGTATGTGTGTGTGTGTGTGTGTGTGTGTGTGTGTGTGTGTGTGTGTGTGTGT
>JAUUDZ010079027.1:0-20254 GCA_032361705.1 Panulirus versicolor
TGAGGCCCCAGTTACAGACAGAAGTCCACATCAAGTCAGGCCTTCATTGAAATATAAAGAAGTTAATGAAAGGGAACAGGAGGCTCCAAGGAATAGAGCAGTTGAATTTTAGCAGCCTTCTAACACAACTGTTTTTGCCCTCCCCCTTCCTGGTAACATTCTTTCTTTCCAAACATTCTTCACTGCTCCCAGAACTTTTGCCCCCTTCACTCACCGGGTGACTCACTCGTGTATCCATGGTTGCATTTGTTGCCATTTCTACTCCCATATATCTCGGACGCTTCACTTCCTCCCACTTTTCTCTATTCGAACTCATAACCCATCTAACTTGTTCCTTGACCCTGCTAAACCTAATAACCTTGCTTTTAATTCACAGTTGATCTTCTTTTCACACACTTCCAAACTCTGTCAGCATCTGTATATTCCCACTCAAATCTGCCACAAGGGGCTGGAAATCCTCCCCACTATTTTTTACTTTTCTCAAAGAAGGAACAGAGAAGGGGGCCAAGTAAGGATTTTCCTTCTTGGGCTCAGTTCTTCTGTTCTCGATGCTACCTTGTTACCATGTTAAATGGCAGATGTGTATGAAAAATGATATGCTGCTTCATCAGCAAACAACATATGACTCACTTTGCCAGTTCTCTTATTCCCAAGGAATGCATACTCTCCCCTCTCTCCAAGACTACTTACCTCTTGTCTTATTAAGGTAATATTAGTTTCAAGGAACTTCAAAGATTAAGGAAACGACTGTGTTTAGGAAAAGTTAAGTGAGGATTTTATTGGCTTTCTTGATTTTTATAAGTTTCAAAACTATTCCAAGGGTTGGGGAAGAAGGAATACTACCCAAGTATCTCCTGCATGTTGTAGATGGTGACTGATTGGGGCAGGAATGAGAAGCTGGAAATCCTCCCCTCTTATATTATTTCTTTCCGAAAGAGGGAACAAAGGAAGGGGCTTAGTGAGGGTTTGCCCTATAAGGTCCAGTTGTCTGTTCTTGATGTCTCTTTACTAATGCAGTACAGCAAACAGTTATGAAATAAAAGATAAGAAATGTTGCTTAACCCCATGTTTTTCCTCATCATCATGGTCCTCCCCTCTGCTGAGTTGGTTGATACATTATTACAGGATAGAGGAAAGTTTTCTTTGTTCCATAATTCCATAAATTGATATATGTAATTTTACTGTTAATAAGTTGATGGTACTAAATTGGAACATTACCCAAACTTCATCTGACTTTCCTTAGTAGTTGACATTTTCCTTAATTCCACTGTTTGAAATGTATTTTATTATTATGGCCTCATGAATATGAGGGGTTTCTGGGTGGTATAAATGTTCATCTGGACAATGATGCCTTGCAACGCACATACTTTTATAGAAACATAGGCATATTTTATCTGTAGCATTGTAATTTAAGATAGTTTGACTGCAAGGGGAATTTAGTTAAGGTACTTATGGGGTCCGGTAATGCTGTTAAGTTGTAATAGAGGACGAAAAAAAGGATTTCACTAACTGAAAATGTTTATAGATTTGGTAGTTGTAAAAAGAACCTCATATAGGTTATCAGTTTCTCAAGTTGCGAAAATCACCAGTCGTTTTCAGGATACCTGGTAGCTAAGCATGTAACAAGCTGTGAGGACACATGATGCTTATATCCGTAGTCTTTGCCATAAGAGAAACCAAAAAGCTTGGATGTGTAGATGTACATCATAATATGTGTACAACCAGTACAGCTTCTTGAAGGATGTGGATATGTGCAACCGTCGACAAAGGTGACTGATCGATTGCCTCTTTACAGTACCCTCAGGAAGGGTTGTCCAACGGCTATCAAGGTTAGAGCAACAGAGGATGGGCAACGGCTTGTCATAAAAGACATGGTCACCGAGCACAACCATGAAATAAATGAGGTGAGTTACTGGTTTTTGCGTGCGCAATGGCTATGGGATTGTATCTTTAGCTGGGATGCTACAGGTACATACATGAATTCCTAATGTATTTCAGGGACCCAGTGATTCTAACATTTTTCAAACTTGAACACTGTTTCCCTGCATTACTGTGGTAGTGCCAGGAACAGGCGAAGAATGGCTGCATCTGCTAACATCTATTCTCTACCTGTCATGTGTAATGCACCAAATCCACAACTCCTAATCCACAACTAGGCCACACAGACCATTCCATGGTTTATCTTGGATGCCATATGTACCCTGGTTTAGTATTTTGACTGGACGTTAATCCATGTATACCACATTATTCCAATTTTACTCTTTCTCATGCTTGACTCTCACCTTTGCGTGAGTTCAAGCCCCAGTCGCTAAAATTCTTTTCCTTTCCATCCTGCTATCTCCAATTTGTTCTTCTCTGTTCTTATTGTTTCCTCCACTTCTGACATATCCTCTTTGTTAACCTTTCCTCTCTCATTCTCTCTATGTGTCCAAACCGTTTCAGCCCACCCACCACAGCTCTCTGAACCACACTTTTTTTTATTACCACACCTCTGTCTTACCCTTTCATCACTTACTCTATCAAACCACTTCACATCACATATTGTCCGTAAACATTTAGTTTACAACACATTCCCCTCCACCACACATCTTCATATATGTCTCATACCCTTATGATATTGTTGGGACTGCTATACTTTCAAACATGCCCATTTTTGCCTTCCCAAATAGATTTTCTCTTTTCACACATTCTTCAGCACTCCTAGAACCTTTCCCTGATACCCATCACATGACACTTCTACTTCCATGATTCCCTTCATTGCCAAGTTCACTGCCAGATATCTAAGACATTGCACTTCCTTCATGTTTTCTCCATTCAAACTCACACCCCAGCTAAACTGCCCATCATCCTTGCTTTTATTCTCAATTACTCTCAACTTTCTCTCTTTACTTCTTCCAAACTCAGTCACCAACTTCTGCTCGCTCAAATCTGCCACTAGTGCTGTATTATCAGTGAACAATGACTGACTCACTTCCCAGGCCCACTCATCCCTACAGACTGCATACTCACCCATCTTTCTAAGACTGTTGCATTTACATACCTCCACCCTGTCCATGAACAGATTTAATGACCATGGTGAAACCACGCACCCCTGCAGCAGACCACCCTTCACTTGGAACCATTCACTTTTCTCTCTTCCTGCTCATACATATGAGTTACACCCTTGACAGAAACTTCTCACTGCTTCTAGCAGCTTTTCTCCCACAACTATATTCTTAAGACCTTTCATGAGGCATCTCTGTCAACCTAATCATATGCTCTCTCTAGATCCATAGATGCCACATACAGACCCATCCAATTTTATAAGTATTTCTCACACACATTCGTTAAAGCAAACACCTGATCCATGCACCTTCTGCTACATATGAAAACACTCCTCCCCAATTTGATGCTCTGTACATGCCTTCTTCCTCTCAATCAGCATCCCTCCATACAGCATACCAGCTACACTCAACAGATTTATACTTTTGTAGTTTGTACACATACCTTTAACCTCATTGCCTTTATGCAGTGGCAATATACATGCATTTTTCCAATCCTTAGTCATCTCACCATGATCCAGACATACTGAAAATCCTAACTAACCAATTAACAAGACTGTCACCCCCTTTCTTTTACTGAATTCAACTGCAGTACCATCCACTCCAGTGGCCTTGACACATTTCATCTTATGTAAGGCTTTCATAACTTATCTCTTCACCAAACCACTTTCCATAACTTGCTCACCCAGACCCAAACTCCCTACATCTAGCCTATCATCAAATACATTTAACATTCCTTCAAAACTCTCACTCCATCAATATCTATCAATTGCTCACTCCACCAATTTTCCTGCTTATCTTCTTGCTTTTTTGCACTTTATTAACCTTCCAAAACATCTTTTGATTCTCCTTAAAGTTTACTGATACTCACTTACCCTCTTTTTCAACCCCCCAGCACCTTCTTAACCTGCCACTTTCTCTTATACATCCCTCAGTCATTTGCACTCTTTCCATATAAGTACCGCCCAAATGCCTCTCTTTTTCACTAACAACTTACTTTGTCATCCCACCATTCACTGCCCTTTATAATCTGCTGACCTCTCACCTTTTGCATGCCACATGTATCTCTTGTACATGCCACCACTGCTTCCCTGAGTACCTCCCATTCCTCCCTTAGCTTCAGTTTCTCGCACCTTTTTCCATTCTTCACTCTATCTCTCCAGGTATTTCTTCATACAAGGGTCTTTTCCTATTTCACTTGCTCTCACTACTCTCTTTTCACTAGCACTGTTTCTCCCTTTCCAAAAACATCTACTACTCTTCACCCTCACCTCCACAAGATATTTATCATACATTCCACCCTCTTCCCCTCTCAGCACATTTGCATCCAGAAGTCTTTCTTTTACATATTCATCAATTATTAAGTAACCCAGTAATGCCCACTTACCATCTTTCCTGCTCTCATATGTACACATGTGTATGTCCTTCTTTTAAAACAAAGTATTCAAAATCAGCAGTCCTTTCTCAGCGCACAACTCCACAAACTGTTTACCATTTTCCATCATAATGCTGAGTACCCCTTGCCCCCCAATTATACCCTCAACTGTCATTTTACTCACTTTCTCTTGTAAATCACCCATCACTAATACCTGGTCTCTTGCCTCAAAACTACTAACACTTTCTCAGCTACTCCCAAAACATTGTATTTTTGATGTTGAACGCTTCAGTAATAAATAAAAGTCCATATGTATTTTTTTGTTGAAAGCTTCAGTTATGAATAAAAGTCCACACCAAGGCCAGGCCTTCATTGAAATGTAGCGAGAATTATGAAAGTATAAAAGAAAAGACAAGGGACAGTGTTTCAGAATTTTGGAGGAAATGAAAAACCTGTCTTAAACTGTGATCTTTCTTTTCATGGTTAGGTGCATAAGCTGAAGTAATCACCGTTCTCTCACCATCCACTTTTTTCCCTCATTAGTATTCACTTCCTTGCACGTCTTTGGGTGCAGCCACACTTGCTCGAAATGTGGGTTTGGAACACGTTCATGACTTTGCCATTAACCTGGTTGCACGTTTGAAACACTAGTGTCTCAAACTTGTTGATAACTCTGTTGGATTCATGTTGGTAACACTGATTTGAATGAGGCTTTGAGCTGCTGATATGAAACCATAATAAATAGGATACAACTGGATGATTCATATGTGTGGTTAAAAAGGAAATGCCTTTGCCATCAAGCCAATGTAATTTTTTGAAGTTCACAGTGGGTTTCGCATCTAATTAGACCACATACTGATATAATATGCATGTGGAATCAGATGTGTCATGCATCGTGTAAGGCCCTAACCACAAATTCCACGACACTCACTCCTAATGAACATAAGGCTGATGACTATGAATGTATTGTTGACGATAATGAACAGTTTGTATATACGACTATATTTACATAATGTTTATTGACGAATGTGCCTAAACATGCATGTAGATTGGCCTTACCTTAACCTAATCACTGTGGGCAATGACTGATGCAGTGATGCAGATGACTGATCTGGCACTATCTGACAGATTGACTGTTTAGATATTTTGAAAAGGTAACTGAGACTGCAGTATGACTCCCCTATAATCAGGTACCATAGAGTCACTTTTAGGTAGTCTGCAGTTGATATTGGTTTCCTGAGCCAAGTTTCCACTTTACTGATGTCAGATTCAATTTGAGTATCCACTGACACCCTGAAGAAATTATGGAATGAAGCACTGTACCCCAGTTGTGCAGGCAACAGTCCAACATGATCTCATATCAAAGATTGTGCCTTTCACTATGGGGTTTGGGTCTAAGCAAAGGACACACCAAAATTTTTTGACAACATCCAAACTGTTGTCTTCACAATGCTACTGCCATGGCTGCATCATGTAAAGCATCCTCACCTGTCACCATGGTGCTGGCTACTTTCTTGGACAAGAGTGTATCACATCTTTTTTCACCTCTTTTTCCAACATATCGATGCCTGTGCCCTAAACAATGCTCGTAACATTGTTCTGATCATTCTGTGATAGGTTGCTAGCATACCGTGCCTCTAGCAGTGTTTTGGCCTGATCAGTCTGTGATAGGTTGCTAGCATACCATACCTCTAGCAGTGTTTTGGCTAATGCTTCAGGAAAGTGTGGCCTTACCTTTTCACACACTCCCTCATCTCTTGCTTCAGTAGTGCTACTCCATCCTTAGCTCTAAGAAGGATGAAAATCACATCAGTAGATTGGTAACAACTATCACAAATGTATTCCACTTGTAGATATAATTCTAAATGATTAATGTTATGTTAGATTTTTTTTTCACAATATACACATGTGTATAATCTTTATTTCATGGCTTGGTGCATAAGCAGTAGTAATTATCTATTTCTTGCCATCCACCTTTGTTTTACCTGCATCAGTCTAGAATTCGCTTCCTTACACTCTTTGGGTGCAACCACATTTATGATGAAAGCAATCTCAACTCAAGAAACCCAATTTAACTTGGCATAAACAAGCATAGTCAAACCTTGTGTTCTTTATGGGTATCGCTGCTAGTGGGATAGAATTTTACTGACTTTAATGAGTTCATTGGTGTGATTTTCTTTGATGTTGATACCTTAGATGTGCTACTAAAATAGAATAAGAATACATGCAACCATAGCTTCCTAGCTAGAGATAATAGCCTATAATGCATTTTATGTGATCTTCATAGTATATAACATTGACTGCCCAGGGCTACCATTCCTAGGGATTTTTTTTAGCAGGGTAATTCCTGCAAGTCTTACAACTTCCATTCCTGTGTCAGGAGACATGTGCGATATACTCCCACCAGTGGCAAGATATTGATTGAATTCAGTCTTGTTGGACATACGGCTGTGGGTATTGCCGCCAGTAACTGGACATTTAACTCTGGCCTAAGAAATGAATAAATAGTAGGCAGGGCTATAAAAATCAGGGAAAGTTTGGGATTAGATACTGTAAAAGTAGATGAGACATTCTAGAAATCAATAACCTATGAAAACCTAACCTAACCTAACCAAGCTGCCAACTTTACCTTATTTTCAAGTTTGCATAAATATGTGACTGGTATGGTCTGCCACATTCTTATTATACGTGTATGCATTCATATCATGTCTGTTTCTATCATTATTATATGAATCCTGAATTGTATTCTTTGTGAAGCAAAACTTTTTTTTTTTACATTGGAGGTTCCAGTCACAGGCTGGGTTTTACAAAATATGGAGAGGATTATGTAAAGCAAAAATAAAAGACAAAAGAAGATTAATTTTAAATGCTCATGACTCCCCATGTACGGATGTAGACCATAATAGCATTAGTATAGTATTTCAACTAACGTTAAAAAGGTAAGTACTTGAGCTTCAAGAAAAAATAGGTGAGGTTTTTGTTGATCATGTTGATTTTTGGTATTGTTTCATCTACTTCTATAATAAAACCACCTTTTCTCAGATCTTTGACATCATCTTGTTATTTTCTGTCATAGAAAAAAAGAATCCATGTTTAAATAATTTATGGAACAAATAAGAAACATAGAATTATCAACCTCCATGGAAACCCAGCCTAACTCAGCATAAACTAATACGGTAAACCCTCGATTTAACAGACCCTGAATTAATGGATTTGAGATTTAATGGACCCAGCAAATAATACATTAATTGATAATGATTTAAGACATTGAAAAAATGAAAAAGTCTCTAACATCACACCACGTGCATTTCATATTGCACTTGTTTTTGGTAGTGTGGGGTAGTGTCAGGTTGTATACAGAGAATTGCGACTTTAATTATTAAATTGTTTTGCATTCCTTACAATTCAAGATGACATCAAGTGATAGAGGAGTTAAAAGAAAGCATGTGAACTGTATATTGTAATACACTATATTCAAAATGGTCCATAGGTAGCATTCTCAATTTAACAGACACCCCCTCCCCCCAATTAGTCTGTTAAATCAAAGGTTTACAGTATAGTCAAGCTAAAATTATGTCTACCTCCTTAGAAACTGAACGTAACTGAGCATAAACAAGTATAGCTAAACTAATATGTTTATCGATGCTAGTGGGATAGAATTTTACCAACTTTATGAATTCATTGGTGTGATTTTCCTTGATATTGATGATAATTTAGCTGTACTACAAAAATAGAATAAGAACTTGTGAACCCATAGCTCCCTAGCCAGATGAAATACCCCATAATGCATTTTATGCCATTTTCATGATATACAATGTTGACTGCTCAGGGCTTCCATAACTAGGGATTTCTTACAGGGTTATCTCTGCAAGTCCTACAATTTCCTTACAAGAAGAGGAGAGGTGTTTAATGTACTTTTCATCATTGGCAAGATGTTACGTGAATTTCACAGACATACAATCTTTCCATGTCACACATAATGCTTAACAACACTTAATTCACACAGCTCATGCTTCATAACTCTAGATTTTCATGCAATGTGCACTATTCGCTAGCCTAGCCTTTTGCAAAATCGTAGGAGCATCATAGACATAGATAAAGATTGACCTGGTTGGATATCCAGATGTGGGAATTGCAGCCAGTTATTGAACATCTAGCTTTGGCCTAAGAAATGACTTGATTGTAGGCATGGCTGTGAAAATCAGGGAAAATTTGGGGTTTAAGTACTGTAAAAGTAGATGAGACTTTTAGAAATCAACAAAACCTGTGAAAACCTTATCCATCTTACCCAAGCTGCCAACTGTACTTTATTTTTAAGTGTTTTTCATAGATACACGATTGATATGGTCTACCATCTACTTGTCATATCTGTGTGCATTTATAGGAAGTCTGTTTCAATCATTATGATGTGAATTCTGAATCTAATTCTTTGTGACACAAAGACATGTGTATAAAAGAATGATTTTATGAGGTTTCTGATGAGCATATTTCTGAAGAAAAAAAAATTGAATGTACGCAATTCACCATGTAGGGATGCAGACCATAATAACATTAGTATATCAACTAACTTTCAAATGTAAGTAAAGTATCGGCCATCAAAAAAAAATAGGTAAGGTTTTTGTTGGTTCTGTTGAATTTTGATATTGTGTTATCTTCTGCATTAATATAAACTTTTCTTTGATCTGTATCACTGTCCTGTTATTCACTGTCATAGGATGAAAAGAAATCCAAGTCATGCTTCTCCAGTAACCGAATGCAAAGTTTCAATAAGTTAAGGAACAAATACAAAAAATAAAATTAAGTTGACATCCTCAGAAATGCAGCCCCTAACACAGATTTATGAGGAGACTTCAACCTACCTCACATTAGATGGAGACTGGTAGTAAACAACAGCATAGCTGAAAATGCTGACACTGGAAGCAGTGCAGATGAACTGCTGTGAAAGAAGTTACTCAGACCATGTGTAAACTTCTCCCTCTGCCAACAAACAATGAAACCAAAACCAACTAGAAGAAACATCTGCCTGAACCTTAATTTCTACAAATAACTTGGACCTTGTACGTGACATCTTTCTGTCTATATATATCTAAGAAGCCCATTTCCTCTGGGAACTCCCGTCTAGGGAATATATAAGATTACCATCTTAAGCACCCTATACTTTGATCACAACCTGATTGGACTAGAAACAAGTTTGTAGGCTAAACCACAAAGCCAGAAAACATGTAACACTGGTGTTTTCAGTAATTTTAGTTTTTATAGTAAACTGATAAAGTGAAGTGTGATCAGTGAGATGTCAGTGACACATAATGAAATCCTGTTAAGTACCAAGAAATATGTAAATTATATGAACACTTTGGTATTTCAAAAATATAACAAACATATATCAATAAGAAGAAAGCATAAAGGGTATAGGTTAGAATGAGAAACATGAGCACTCTTCAAGAGCTGAATAATGATTGCAAAATTACTAAAGAAGCAACAGCTCACCCTGCAAGGGAAATAGAATGTAGCAAGTGAATTATCAGACATATCCCTAATCAAAAAATGTCTCATGAAAAATAGGAAAAAGATTAAAAAGCCTTCAGTGAAATAAGAAATAACCTAAAATAGTAATTCTCATTGCTGAGTGCAAATCCAGGACCACAAACTCCATTTACCCATTTGAGAAGATATTTTTGCATACAACTGCCAGCATGTGAGTGAGTCTAGAAAATGCTGTATGAATTCAGTGAGCCAAAAATCACATTAAAAATGAATAACCCAACAGACTTCCTCCTAAGTAGTAATCCCCCAAGTGTACGGATAGCACCACCAAGCACAAGAAAACAAAGAAAATTCTGGTATTATTTAAACTATATAAAAGCATTTGACAGATAGGTCCATGGTATCAATACACACAGAATGCAAAAAAAAAATGGAAATGACCTGAAAAATTATAAGTGGATTTACAGATTTTGAATAAACAAATCACATGTTGTTGTAGACCATGCCATTTCCAATGCCTTCATGGGAGAAAGCTCATTTCCTCTAGGAACTATACTTGCACCCCTCTTGTTCCTCATTTTTACATCTGACATGAGCAGTTTCATTTCATCTTTTGCAGATGATAAGAATATGTAGGAAAATCACATCAATAGTTGTAGAAAGGTTACAAAGAGACAAATGAATTCTTTAACTTGGCAACTGAGATCAACATGTTTCTCAGTGGAGATAAGATTCAACTCCAGCGGTATGAGAATAATGAAGAAATCAAAAGCAACACAGAATATCAGACAGACACAGGTGCTATCATAAACCAACTGAGTAATGTGAAAGGCCTCAAGATATACTCCCTGGGGTGTACACAGAAGGGGTATATCATTTATACTTTGGAAAACCTAGATGGTATGGCTCCCAATATATATTTGGAAATAACATACCACTGGCACAACAGGCATGGAAAACATTGTAAAATATTACCCCTGAAATCCAAAGGTGCATTATGCATAAGAAGTGAGAACACCATAATCATCTAAGTCCAAGATTCTTCAACACCTTGTCAGCTGCCATCAGAAACAGGATGAAATGCACTGTAGATAAAGTTTAAGAGTGCCCTGGAGAAGTACCTACAAAGTGTACCAGATCAGCCAGGCTGTGGAGGCTAATTATGCCTAAGGGCTGCAGTTTCCAACAGGTTGGTAGACCAATGACCAAATCCAACAGCCAGGGCTCAGTCTGGCCTGGGTGTGTGTGTGTGTTTGTGTGTGAAATGCTACAAAGACCTTACCAGGTATGCAACTCTGTGCAGTACAAAACTGTTGCAAAACAAAGTCATTGCTATTTTAGCATTAAATTTCTGGTACTCCCAAACTATTACTTTACCATTATAAGGAAATATGTTAGGGAAACTCGGAAAGTGCATGAGGGGAACTGTAATTTTAGCGGGAATAATATATCGCAGCTACTGGATAATCACCTGATTTAATGCCTTACTGTAATGTATTGCTTTTCTGATTAGTATTTTTTTACCATTAGGGATGCTCAGGGAAATTAAAAGCATATTACTAATATGAAGTTATGATAAAAGTGTAATTTGATGTGTGTTTATACTAAATATTAGAGTATTACATCAAACAATAAGCTTCATTTGCATTGTAGACTTACAGTCTTCAGTTTCAAGAAAGTTTTCTATTACTCTGAGTCATTCAGTGAGTACATAACAGTACATTTTGACCATGCACCTTCATTAGATTCATCATAAGAATATTTGTTCTTATATTGACATACAGTATTGTGAAATTCACATTGAAGTCTTGACATTTTATTCACTTTGAAAGAGGTTAAGGGTGAGTAATAACAGTACATCTTATGTACTTTGGTCCACTAAAAAGTATTCATAAAATACAACAGAAGTTGGATGGACTTTAAATAACAGGGAAATAGTAGTCGTAAGTAATCATGCTTAGGAACCCTTTAGTCTGATGTTGCTGCTTGATCCCACTTGCCTTACACTGTATTGTTGGTTCACTTTCCCTTTTTTTTTTGAGACGTTAGATATTACTTTGGTGTCTGCTTCTGTGCGACCAGCATTTGCTAGACCACAATGACAAGCTACTGCATCACATGTTTTACTGTGGCCATTGGCAACTCAAGAGTGGGCCATTGTAGTGTGTCTCATTCCTCTCTGCCAAGCTTTGGTTGAAAAGTAAATTTTTTTCACTTCAAAATTCACTGAAGGTTTTTGTCCTCTGTTTTTATCTAACCCTTTTCATATTTCAGCTAAGACTTAGCCTCATTGTGGACTTTTGTCTGTGATTAGAGACTGACATAAAAGGAAGTGGCCAAGCCTCTTCGTGGACTTTTGTCTGTGATTGGAGACTCCAACATAAAAGGAAGTGAAGGTGTGGGGGGGGCATGAATTATAAGGTGACCATAACTAATCTCGTGTTTTGCATGTAATGAAAGGTATCATGCCATAATTTTCAATTTTACCTCCAAATTTGCACCTGAAACATCGCAAGATAGTTGCAAGTACTCGATAATTTTTGTCTTATTTTCAAAGAATCCTGTGGTTGTTACAGGTTTCCATAAGGCTACATAGTGTATCCTTGGTGCAAGTGCTGTTAGGAGAAAATATGAAAGCTCCATATGGGAAAATGCTTTAGAGATTTTTGTGAGCCTGTTTTGTGTTCAAACTTGTGAAGACCTGACTGGCTATAACACTGAACTGAGGGTGAGCACTCAGAATCTCACTATAAAATACTTTTTCCTGTGAAAGTAATTTAAAAGATTGAGTGCAAGGAACTGAATAGGAATGTAGTTGCAACAGTAACATAAGTAATTACAGTGTCCGCAAAAAACCTTGTCCACCCCAAATATATATTTTGAGGCAATACATGGCTAAAGCTTGTATTGGGTTTCAAGCATATGCTGCTCTCAAAGCGATATCATCATACATCAGGTCGCTGAGACTTGCGTTTCTAATTATGTGAGCACCAGCAGCCCGCCTTAGTGTGCCTCAGGCTATTTTTACTGAATGATGTTCTTTATTTACTCTTCCTGGCTGCCACTTCATTTTGGGGATTTTGCCTCGGCACTGTATTCTCTCACTTACTCTCAAGATCATTAGGCTTTATCATTCTAAGGAGGAGAAAGCCTGAACTCTCACCTGGAAGCAAGAAAATGGAGGTAAACTGGGCACTAAGAGTGCACTACCTGGTGGCTACTTGCCAGCACTTGTGGCCTCCCTGACAATGTCATCCTTTCACCCTGTTCATCCATATAAGACTTCCGTATAACCTCCCAAAATGAGAAATATTGAAGCAACCTTGCATTTCAGCCACCAAACTCAAGAAAAGCCTCCCATAACTTATAGAAAACATCTCTTTAGGAATCATTCAACATCACATGCATGAGGACTTTCATATTCCATCCTGCCGCCTGCTGCCAGACCTTTGCTAATGAAGAAAATGAAATGTAAACAACTCACATTTGTTAAGAAGTACATTGATTAGAGTGAGCAACAGTGGAGTAAGGTGAAGTTTAGTGTTGAAAATTTGTTTAAGTGTTTGTAGTTGAGGCAAGGTAGGGTGAGGGGGTGCCAGAGGATGGCAGCTGGTATTACTCCCATTTCCCAGTGAAGCTAGTAAAACACCTAGATAGTGTGGTGATCTAGGGTGCTCTGGTCGTGCAATGGGTAAGGGAGATATACTTCTTACATAAAAGCACCACTAGAATGGATGGAGAAGAGTACTTTGAAGTGCTAGAGGACCATCTGCTTTGTTTTTTGAGGTTCATGGGTATGTTTACTTTATGCAGGATAGTGCCCCTGCTGTAAGGCTAGAAAAGTGATGAATTAGAACTCCCCAGACCTTAACTCAATCGAGAACTGCTAAAACCAGATGAATCTTGAGCTTGCTTCCTGCCTCATCAGTGCCTCACTTCATTCAGATCAAGACCCTATGGACCCACAACATGACCTAGAATACTTCAGGAACCTTGTCAGTTCCATGCCCAGACATCTGCTGATGTTAACCAAGGCCAAAGAAGAGATGGCAGAGTACTAAAATGTAAGTTGGACATCTCCTTTGAAAATATATGGGGGTGTTTAAGGTTTTTCTAGACATCATATTTCAATAATTAGACTGTTACTGGGCTTAAGTTGAGAGAAGAAAATGATGATTGAGATGATGAAGAGCATGATAAATTGGAAATGAAATTTTAATTTTTCACCAGCCATAATAATAGAGAAGTCTTATCACTATAGAAATTTTGGTATTTTATGAAATATGTAGTACTTTTTAGGAAGAAAAAAAGATGCAGGATCAAGTAAGGAAAATATAGTGAAATGCTAAACATCTAGGGTGTACCTCAGTTTTCTGGAGGTCAGAGACAGGTGCAGGATTCTGCCAAGAGGGGCCTTATGCAGTACTATTATGAGACTGAGAACCTGATGTATATGATGATGTTCATAGAACATCATCTGAAAGTAATTTCCCATGATTGATTAGTTAGCAATCCTGAAATATACATTTTTTTGTTGTCTTCAGCCATACTATCGAAAAAATAGAGGAAATGGAGAGATTTCCAGAAGACAAGTCTTGGCAGATAGTCAAGCCATTTGTGCTAGAAAACTAGATCTCCAAGAGATGTCACAAATTCTTTTTCATCACCTTATTTCTTGTTACTTCTTGGTCCATATGTGTGAACAGAATTAAACCAAAATGACTTGAAATGAGTTAGCCTCACCCTGCTTCATCCAACTCCATATCCCAAATCTTATTTTTACACAACATAAGACCCTTTTCATGGCAGGACATATCATGGAGATATATGGAACAGAACTTTGCACAAAACTGTAGAGTTATTACATGCAGTGTTTTACCCGACTGTCTCAGTTTGTTCTTAAGGATAGTGTATTCAGTTACAAGATTGAATTCAGGATAGAAACATGCAAAACATAATCATTCTACTTTAGTAACAGCTTTAGAATTTCTGGACGTTTCATTCAGGTTTTTGAAAACAGTGAATGACAGCAAAGTATAGCAAGAAACATTGCTGTTACAATGAATAGGCTTGTTTACAGTTTTCAGGTTTACATATGACCAGCCTTGGATGATGTATCTTTGCTTAGCTGGATCAATCATCTTTTTATTATTATATTTATATTGGAGGGTCCAGTCTCAGACTTAAGTCCTCATGAAGGCTGGGCCTTAATTGAAATACAGAAAGGTCAATGAAAGGGGGAAAAAAGGAGAGACAAGGGAAAATATTTTCAATTTTGGAGGAAGTTAAAAACTTGTCTTTTAAATGTGCCAGGTCATAGTTATAAAGAAAGATTTAAGGGGGTAGAGAGTGCCAGTGCTTTAAGGAGTAAGGAAAGAAACAGTTATCAAAACAGCCCATCCTTGAGTAGCCAGCAGCCACAGGGTAATCATGTGACAGAGTTGCTTGCTGAGCATTGCATGGTCTAACTAGTGGTTGGGACACACAAACAGCTAGCTCTTGGGAACAAAATCCAGAGGACTACCTAAAGAAGAGGGAATGTGACCCATCATTGTATTTCAGAGCAAATGGGATCAAGTTTTGAAGTTAGCCTGGGAGTGTTGATAAGTTGGACTGCTTTTGACTCAAATCTGTCAAGTAAAGAAACAGGGTAAGAACTACCAGATGTGAAAGAGATACTATACTCCATGCAAGGATGGATCTGTCCTTTATACATAAAGGGCAACTGTTTGAAAGAAAGGAAATTTAAACATCTTAGCAGGGACTCGCATGTGTCTAAGAGGCAGATTTAGCTATTTCTGTAAAGTGGGGTTTCCAAGATAGAGTGGAAGTTACAGAGTTACAGTAATAACAAGTATCTTCATTGAGCTAAAAGGTGCAATTACAGAATCATGGAGAGAAGTTGTGAAGAATTTCCAGTAGAGAATGGGAAGAAACTGGGTCTCAGAGGCATTAAACTCGAGTACATTTCATCTACCCCACTTGAGAAATCCTGTCCAAGTCTGAGTGTATTTTGGAAGGTGTGTTGAGATGAGATGCAGATCAAGTCAGAGAATAAAGAGGAGAATTGGATGTGGAGAAATCTAGTTTTGAGTCATCAGCATATGAATGCATTTGGTTATTTGTAGAAGAAAGGAAATCAATGATAAAATGGAGAAAAAGTATTGGGAACAGAACAGAACCATGAGGGGCAACATTGTTGACTGAGAAAGGGGTAAAGGCTGATCCATCAACATTAATGTTGATGGATCAACCAGAAAGGACTAGATTTGAGGGAGCAAAGTGAAGGAGTGGAGTCAAAAGAGGGGAGCTTAGAGATGAGACCCTGATGTCACTTCCTGTTAAAAGCTTTGGATATGTCAGTGGCAACTACTTGGGATTTCTCAAAATCTCTAGTATTATGACCAGACAGTAAGTTATGAAAGAATACCACTAATGGGTTTCACCTTACAGAAGCCGTACTGGTGATCAGAGAGAAGACTGAGATTCAAGATGCCTAAGGATATGTGAGTTAAGGAGAGATTCAAAGACTTTGGAAATGGTAGATGTCAGAGCAACAGGACAATAGTTAGAGGGGTTAGGATGGTGATTTTTCTTAGGGATGGGATGTACCAATACATACTTCCAAGAAGAAAAAAAGTTCTGGTTCTTAACCAGAGATGGAACAGTTGAGCAAGCACAGGTGCAAGTTTGAGGCACACTCTTTCAGTACACATGGGTGGATACTATTGGGATCATGAGCCTTGCTTGTGTACAGAGACTAAAGCGCTTTTTGGACGGTTTGAAAAGAGATTACAGGGATAGGTGTAAGATTGATAAGAGGAGCATTAAAGGGTGAAAGAATGTTAAAGTCATCCAAGGTAGAGTCAGAGGAGATATAAGAACCAAAAGAGTTGCTTTGTCTTTGGGAGAGACAGCTGTAGTACCATCAGAATGAAAAAGTGAAGGAAAGGTTGAGTGCAGAAATTGTTAACAGTGGCGCAAGTTAAAGACCAGAAAGACCACTCAGAGGATGAGGAGAGGTTATTGCACTTCTTTTGAATAAAGGAATGCTTTTCCTCACTAACGATGTTTGTGCTATGATTACAGACAAAGATGAATATTGAATGGGAGTCAGAGGAAGGGAAGTTTTTCCAAGCATGATTTGTCTGATCCCTTGCCCATGTGTCCTCAAAACAGGAATGGGTGAACTATGGATTAGAAGAAGAGGTCATTTTTGAGAAAGAGGGCAAAGATATATACAGGCAACTCTCAACATATGCGATAGTAACGTTCTTGAAAGTGGTCTTGTAAGTCATATAATGTAAATAATGGAAATATATTGTTGTATTATTATTAATAACACAGTACCAAATGTCATGCCAGTGAAAAACTACAGTGTACATTTACCAGGATATTTAAGGTATTATACATATTGTGTAGTGAATTCTGTGAATAAGAGCAGAAAATGATTTCTAAATCCAGGTGCAGTGTTCTCTTCAGGGAAAATGTGAATTTTCAAGGGCATTCTTTTCCAGAATGAACCTGTCTTGTTCATGCTAAAA
Organism: Panulirus versicolor; assembly: GCA_032361705.1. Lineage (NCBI taxonomy): Eukaryota > Metazoa > Arthropoda > Malacostraca > Decapoda > Palinuridae > Panulirus > Panulirus versicolor. The sequence continues at coordinate 17,445 of JAUUDZ010079027.1, forward strand.
ATCTTCTTAGAGGATATATTCCTTCCTTGATAATAGTCTTAGAGGGCTCTCAGGAAATTTTTGGCATCTTCACCAATCATCTTAATTTTGTAGCATTTCATAAGATTCACAAGCCAACCAGGACTTCCTTGAAATGTCGACAATGATCCTTCTTCCACTTCCAGATCATCATATATACTGTGCACATGCTTGTATTACAAGTATGCTGACTGGAAAATCTTAATGAGTTTGGTGTTCTCTCCAAAATTGGACTTCAGGATTACAAGGTCATAGATGCACAGATAAATGTTCCACTCTTGGCACTCTCCTTTATTTTCTCTGCACTGTCACAAATGATATATAAAGTAGATTTGCTAAGTTCAAAGCCATGCTTATTACACTGGTCAACAAAATTGAACCTGTTTCATCATCAAGGATGCAGTGTAACCTTTGTAGACCTATTTCTGGTGCAGATTATGAATTTTTAGTCCATTTCAGAACAACACATCTCATTTTCTTTCTACGGATACATACTTTTTCAGTTCAACTGCAGCTACATGATGCATAGGTGAAGGTAAAATGATAAGATTTGTACCAGTTCAAGCTTTTTATTGCAGAAATTTAGTATTCCTAGGTAGAAGGTATATAAAGAAGATACTATCCAGAAGGACAAGGTAAAAATGTTGAGCTGTTAACCTTCTATGGCACTCTTCACAAGCTAAAAGTGCTTAGTTTCGGACCTCCTATGGTGCTCTGACTCAGATTTGTCCCTGTATAACATCCAGCAGAAATCTGCAAGCATTCCTTCATTCCAGAAACCCAGGTATTGATGCTCCATAACGCTGATGTCCTGATGGAAGCATTTCCTTGTTCATCAGATGTGAATGGAGGAACTGCACCTTGAGAAACATCCTACATCCCCAAGCAGCATAGGATTTCAGAAATCCTTTTATGCTGCCTTCATATTCTGAAGATCTCGTGTTTCCCAAGAAATTTTCACTTTGCCAACCAAAAGAATTCCAGCCTTCCAGCTCCAAGTCATCAAGATGTTTGCTGAAATTGTGGTCTTTAAGGGGTTCCTTTATTTATGGACTCACAAAGATGCGTTCTTTCAACTTGGAAGAATATTTTGCAAATCAACCAGAGACTTATCTGGACACTTATCCTGGACACTCGAAATTCCTGGCTCATATGATCTTTGTTGAAGCTAGTCCAACACCATGTAATACCTGGAAGTTTGCTTGATTATCCCAGAGGCATAAAAAGCATCAGATTTTGTGAATTCTGATTGCATTTCTCATCAGCATGCCAATCGCTTTCAAGTCCCCGCATATTTTCCAGTTGTGATTTTTATATTTTATGGCATTAGGAGTGCCTGGAAGTTCTCATAACTCTTTCATGTGTGCTAAATGCCCTACAGGAATGAAGGGTTTCTTGTTCCCATTGTAGAGTAGCACCACTTTCAGACATCTCTTACATGAGTTGATGAGCAGTTGCCATTGAGAGGGATCATGCTCTTGGAATAAGCAGTGGAATAATGCGTCAATGTTGTCGCAAAAATAGAGCATCCCATCCATGGAAAAATGAGAAGTAAGAGTCTGACTCCTTTTCCTGAAACAAGTTATGCAAGCATCCTTCTTGAGCAGACGTTTATCTTTCAGACGAGATGCTAAAATTTGGCTTTATCTTTCAGCATTGCCAAATCCCTCAGGAAAAGTAGAAATGATTCAAGAAAGCAGATTGTGCTTTCAAAGTCAGCATCCAAAACTACATCAAATACACCACAAGCTATGTGTGATGAAAATTAGTTGTTCACCAGTGTTATTAGCTGTTTACTCACTTCTCTCATGATGTGTGAATACATCCATTTTAATCTCATTGGCAATGGCCTTATGCTTCTTAGCACCATTGTTACGAGGAAAACTCAAAAGATGCTATTCTGGCACGATGCAAGGGGCAAAGCACAAGCAATATACAGTATACTGCAGCACAAAATACCACAGGACTCCTTGACTATAGACTGCATGCACACCTTGCATACACGTGCTTCTCACACGGAACCATTAATGCCACACCACCACATTGCCAGACAATGATGAATGCATAATTCCATACTTTCCCATGTGAAAAAGGTGAAATGGACCACAAGCATTGTTTTGAAAATGGTGTAAAGCAAGTTAATTGGGATGTAAGTTTGAATGGAGAAGAATTGGAGGAAATAAATTGTTTTAGATATCTGGGAGTGGATTTAGCAGCGGATGGAATCATGGAAGCAAAATTGAGTCACAGGATGTATGAGGGGGCAAAGGTTCTGGGAGCAATGAAGAATATGTGGAAGGAGAGAATGTTATCTTGAAGAGCAAAAAATGGGTATGTTTGAAGGAATAGTGGTTCCTACATTGTTATATGATTGCAAGGCATGGGCTATAGATAGGGTTGTAATGAGGAGGGTGAATGCATTGGAAATGAAATGCTTGAGGACAGTATGTGGTGTGAGGTGGTTTGTTCAAGTAAGAAATGAAAGGGTAAGAGAGAGGTGTGGAAATAAAAAGAGTGTGGTTGAGAGGGCAGAAGAGGGTGTGTTGAAATGTTTTGGACATATGGAGAGAATAAGTGAGGAAAGACTAACAAAGAGGCTATATGTGTTAGAGGTGGAGGGAAGGAGAAGCGGGAGACCAAATTGGAGGTGGGAGGATGGAGTGAAAAAGATTTTCAGCCATTAGGGCCTCAACATACAGGAAGATGAGAGGCATGCAAGGAATAGAGTGAATTGGGATGATGTGGTATACTGGGGTCGATGTGCTGTCATTAGACTGAACCAGGGTATGTGA
>JAUUDZ010079137.1:0-33247 GCA_032361705.1 Panulirus versicolor
AGCAGAGAGTGAACGTTAATAAGTGCAAGATTATTGGTTTAGTAGGGTTGAGGGACAAGCAAATTGGGAAGTAAGTTTGAATGGAGAAAAACTGGAAGAAGTGAAGTGTTTTACATATCTATGAGTGGATTTATCTGCGGAAGAAACCATGAAAGCGGAGGTAAGTCACAGGGTGGAGGTAGTGGACTCCATCTTCAGGCATGTAGGCCTGGGGAAACCTTCTTCAGATATGGAGGCGAGTGGACTCCATCTCACGATATGGAAGCAGTGGGCTATGTCTAAAGACATGAAGGCCAGTTTACTCCGTGTAAATACATGGAGACCAGTGGAATCAGTCTCTTGATATGCAGGCCAGTGCACTAAGTTTGAATACATGGAGGCCAGTGGACTCCAACCCCAAACCTGGAGGCTAGTTGACTCCGTCCCATGACAGTGAGGCCAGTGGACTCCACCTCCAGACATGGAAGCTAGTGGACTCCATCTACGGGCATGTAAGCTGCTGTACTCCATCTCAAGCATAGAAACCAGTGGACACAGTCTCCAGACAATTAGGCCAGTAGACCCCGTCACCAGACATGTAAACCAATGTAATCTGTCTCCAAATATGGAGGCCACTTAGTTCCATCTCCATAGATGCAGCCAAGTCGATTCCGTTTCCAGACATGATGACCATTGGCCTCGTCTCAAGATTTGGAGGACAGTGGACTCCATCTCCAGACATGGAGGCCAATTGATTTCGTCTCAAGACACTGAGACCAGTGGACGCCGTCTCAAAACATGGAAGTCAATGGACTCCATCTCCTGATATGTAGGCTAGTGGAATCTGTCTCCAGAGATGGAGGCCAGTGCACTCCGTTAAGATATATAGAGGTAAATGGACTTCGACTCCAAACATGGAGACCAGTTGACTTTGTCCCATAACACCGAGGACAGTGGATTCCATTCCCAGATATGGAGGCTAGTGGACTCCATTTTCGAGCATGGGAGCTAGTGGACTCCATCACCAGCATGGAGGCCAGTGGATACCGTCTCCAGACAATTAGGCTGGTAGATTCCGTCACCAGACATGGAAACCAATGTAATCTGTTTCCAGATATGGAGGATACTTGATACCATCTCCATACATAGAGGCAAGTGGATTACGTTTCCAGGCATGGAGACCAGTGGCTTCGTCTCAAGACATGGAAGCTAGTGAAATCCGTCTCCAGGCATATAGGCTAGTGAAATCCGTCTCCAGGCATATAGGCTAGTGGAATCCATCTCCAGAAATGGAGGTCAGTGGACTCCATCTCACGACATGGAGGCTAGTGGGCTCTGACTGAAGTCATTGAATTCAATTTACTCCGGGTAAAGAAATGGAGGCCAGTGGAATTCGTCTCCTGATATGGAGGCTAGTTGACTCCGTCCCATGACATCGAGGCTAGTGGACTCCATTTCCAGACATGGAGGGTAGTGGATTCCATCTGCGAGCATGGAGGCCAAAGCACTCCATCGCTAACATGGAGGCCAGAGGACACCGTCTCCAGACAATTAGGCCAGTAGACTCCGTCACCAGACATGGAAACCAATGTAGTCTGTCTCCAGATATGGAGCCCACTTGGTTCCATCTCCATAGAGGGAGACAAGTGGATTTCGTTTCCAGACATAGAGGCCAGCGTACTCTGTGTCATTACAAACAAGCCAATGGAATCAATCTCCAGACATGAAGAGCCAGTGCGCTCCGTCTAGATATATGGAGGCCAGTGGACTTCGACTCCAGACATAGAGGCCAGTTGACTCCGTCCCATGACAATGAGGCCAGTAAACTCCATCTTCAAATATGGGGGCTAGTGGACCCTATCTTTGAGCATGGAGGCCTGTGGGCTCTGTCTAAAGTCATGGAATTCAGTTTACTCCATGTAAAGACATGGGGGCCAGTGGAATCCTTTTCCTGACATGGAGGCTAATTGACTCCGTCCCATGACATTGAGGCCAGTGGACTCCATCTCCAGACAAGGAGACTAGTGGATTCCATCTTCGGGCATGGAGGCCAGAGCACTCCATCTCTATCATGGAGGCCAGTGGACAACATCTCCAGACAATTAGACCGGTAGACTCCGCCACCAGACATGGAAACCAATGTAATCTGCCTCCAGATATGGAGGCAACTAGGTTCCATCTCCATAGATGGAAGCAAGTGGATTCCGTTCAAAGAAATGGAGACCAGTGGCCTCGTTTCAAGACATGGAGGCCAGTGGACTCCTTCTCAAAACATGGAGGCGAGAGGACTCCATATCCGGGCCTGTTGGCCAGTGGACTTCGTTTCCAGCACGGAGGCCAATGAACTCTGTCTCCAACATAGAAACCAGTGGATACCGTCTCCACACATGGAGGCCAATAGATTCAGTCACCAAACATAGGGGCCAATGTAATCCGTCTCCAGATATGGAGGTTAGTTGATTCCATATCCATAGATGGAGGCAAGTAGATTCCGATTTCATGCATATTGAGTCCAGTGGACTCAGTCTTATTATGAGGAGGCAGGTGGGCCCCTTCTCCAGACAAGAAGGCCTGTGTACTCTTCCTCTAGACATTGGACTCCGTCTCCTAACGTCACAAGACATACAGGAGAGTGGACTACTTCTCAAGACATGAAGGATAGTGGACTACCCCTGAAGATATGGCTACCAGTGAACTCAATCTTCTGACATGGAGGAAAGTTGACTCCACTTCTCTACATAGAGGGCAGTGTACTCCATGTCAAGACAAAGAGACCAATAGATTCCGTCTCCAGACACTGAGGCTAGTGTACTCCGTCTCCAGACATGCAAGCCAGGGGAATCCGTCTCCATATATGGAGGCCAGTAGACTCCATCCCACGACATGGAGCTCAGTGGGCTATATCTCAAGACGTAGAGGCCAGCTTACACTATGTAAAAAGTTGAAGGCCAATGGAATCAGTCTCCAAATATGCAGGCCAATGCATTCCGTGTGAATACATGGAGGCCAGTGAACTTCGACGCCAAACACAGAGGCTAGCTGACTCCGACACCAAACACAGAGGCCAGGTGACTCCGTTGCATGATTAAGGCCAGTGGACTCCATCTCCAGCATGGAGGCCAGTGGACACCGTCTCCAGACAATTCGGCCAGCAGACTCCGTCACCATGTATGGAAATCAACGTATTCTGTCTCCAGATATGGAGCCCACTTGGTTCCATCTCCATAGATGGAAGCAAATGCATTCCGTTTCCAGACATGGAGACCAGTGGCTATGTCGAAAGACATGGAGGCCTGTGGACTCCGTCTCCAGACATGAAGGCCAGTTGGCTTCATTTAAAGACACTGAGGCTAGTGGACTTCGTCTCATAACATGGAGGTCAATGAACTCCGTCTTCAGACATGTACACTGGTGGAATCCGTATCCAGATATGGAGGCAAATGGACTCCATCTCACGACATGGAGGCCAGTGGACTCTGTCACAAGATATGGAGGCCAGTAGAATCACTCTTCAGACATAGAGGTCAGTGCAATCCGTCTAAATATATGGAGGCTAGTGGACTTCGACTCCTAACATAGAGGCCAGTCGACTCCGTGTCACAACATTGAGGCCGGTGGACTCCATCTCCAGCATGGAGGCCGTCACCAGACATGGAAATCAATGTAATCTGTCTCCAGATATGGCGGCCAGTTGGTTTCATCTCAATAGATGAAGGCAAGTGCATCCCGTTTCCAGACATGGAGACCACAGGCTTCGACTCAAGACATGGAGAAAAGTGAAATCCGTCTCGAGACATGTAGGCTAGTAAAATCAGTCTCCAGATAGGGAGCTCACCGGACTCCATCTCTCAACATGAAGGCCAATGGGCACCAACTAAAGACATGGAGATCAGTGTATTCCGTGTAAAGACTTGAAGACCAGTTTAATCAGTCTCATGATATGGAGGCCACTGCACTCCGTCTAAATACATGGAGGCCAGTGGGCTTTGACACCAAACATGTAGGCCATTTGACTTCGTCCCTTGACACTGAGGACAGTAGACTCCATCTCCAGACATGGAGGCCAGTGGACTACGTCACAAGACATGGAGGAAAGTGGACTACTCAGGACATGGAGGACAGTGGACTCCGTCTCAAGACATGAAGGATAGTTGACTAACCCTGAAGATATGGCTACCAGTGGCCTCAATATTCTGACATGGAGGAACGTTGACTCCACTTCTCTACATGGAGGCCAGTATACTCCGTGTCAAGACAAAGAAGCCAGTGGAATCCGTCTCCAGCCACTGAGGCTAGTGGACACCGTCTCCAGATATGTAGGCCAGGGGAATCCGTCTCCATATATGGAGGCCAGTAGACTCCATCCCACGACATGGAGGCCAGTGGGCTCTGTCTCAAGACAGGAAGGCCAGTTTACTCCGTGTAAAGACATGGAAATCAGTGCAATCAGTCTCCAGACTTAGATGTCAGTGTACTCCGTCTAAATATATGGAGGCCAGTGGACTTTGATTCAAAACACAGAGGCCAATTGACTTCGTCCCATAACATTGAGGCTAGTGAACTCCATCTCCAGATATGTAGGATAGTGGACTCCATCTTCAGGCATGGAGGCCAATGCGATACATCTCCAGCATGGAGGCCAGAGGACACCGTCTCCAGACACCTATGCTAGTAGATTTCGTCACCAGGCATAGAGGCTACTTGGTTCCATCTCCATAGATGGATGCAAGTGGACTCCGTTTTCAGACATGGAGACCAGAGGCTTTGACTCAAGACGTGGAGAAAAGTGGAATCCGTCTCCTGACATGTAGGCTAATGAAATTAGTCTCCAGACAAGGAGTCAGCGGACTCATCTCACGACATAGAGGACAATAGGCACTGACTAAAGACATGGAGTTCAGTTTACTCCGTGTAAAAACATGGAGGCCAGTGGAATCCGTTTTCAGACATGGAGGCCAGTTCACTCTCTCAGATTACACTGAGGCCAGTGGACTCTATTTCCAGACATGAAAGCTAGTGAACTACATCTTCGAGCATGGAGGCCACTGTACTCCATCTCCAGCATGGAGTACAAAGGACACCGTCTAGAGACAATTAGACCAGTAGACTCAGTCAGCAGACATGGAAACCAATGTAATCTGTCTCCAGACATGAAGGCTACCTGGTTCCATCTCCATAGACAGAGGCAAATGGATTCCGTTTCGAGACATGGAGACCAGAGGCCTCGGCTCAAGACATGGAGAAAAGTGGAATACATCTCCCGACATGTAGACTAGTGAAATCATTCCACAGGCAAGGGGGTCAGGGAACTCCATGTCACGATATGGAGGACAATGGGCACTGACTAAAGATATGGAGTTCAGTTTACTACGTGTAAAGACCAGTTTAATCAGTCTTATGATATGGAAGCCAGTGCACTCCGTCTAAATACTTGGAGGCCAGTGGATCTTGACACCCAACATGGAGGCCAGTTGACTTAGTCCCATAACATTGAGGCCAGTGGACTCCATCTCTAGATATTGGGGCTAGTGGACTCCATCTTCAGGCATGGAGGCCAGTGCACTCCATCTCCAGCATAGAGGCCAGTGGACAAAGTCTCCAGACAATTAGGCCAGCAGAATCCGTCATGCAACATGGAAACAAATGTTATCTGTTTCCAGATATGGAAGCCACTTGGTTCCATCTCCATAGATGGAAGCAAGTAGATTCCGTCTCAAGATATAGAGACCATTTAATTCCATCTCCATAGACGGAGGCAAGTGGATTACGTTTACAGATATGGAGACCAGTGGCTTCCTCTCAAGACATGGAGGCCTGGGGCACCGTCTCCAGACAATTAGGCCTGTAGACTCCGTCACCAGACATGGAAACCAATGTAATTCGTCTACAGACATAGAGTCCATGTGATTTCATCTCCATAGACAGAGGCAAGTGGATTCTGTTTGCAGATATGGAGACCAGTGGCTTAGTCTCAAAACAAAGAGGCCAATGAACTCCCCCTCCAGACATGTAGACACGTGGAATCCATCTCCAGTCAAAGAGGCCAGTGGGCTTTGTCTAATGTCATGAAATTTAGTTTACTCCGTGTAAAGACATTGAGGCCAGTGGACTCCATCTCCAGACATGGAAGCTAGTGGACTCTATCTTCAGGCATGGAGGCCAGTGCACTTCATCTCCAGCATGGAGGCCAGTGGACAACGTCTCCAGACAACTAGGCCAATGTTCCCATTTGTGTTGATACAAAGCCACCATAATCAGTTTTCTATCCTTGGTTGGTATCTTCAATCCGCCCCCCCCCCCCATCATACTCCATTATAATTACGTACAAGCCTCCCCTTCCCCCAATACCTTATTGTGGATCTTAGTCTCACAGTTTCTTTGTGGACTCAGTCACCAGACATTGAAACCAATGTACTCTGTCTACAGATATGGATGTCACTTGGTTCCATCTCCATAGATGGAGGCAAGTGGATTCCGTTTCTAGACATGGAGACCAGAGGCTTCGACTCAAGACATGGAAAAAAGTGGAATCCATCTCTAGACATGTAGGCTAGTGAAATCAGTCTCCAGACAAGGACAGCGGACTCCATCCCACGACATGGAGGAATAGGGGCACGAACTAAAGACATGGAGTTCAGTTTACTCCGTGTAAAGACTTGGAGCTCAGTTTACTCCGCGTAAAGACTTGGAGGCCAGTGGAATCAGTCTTATGATATGAAGGCCAGTGCACTCCATTTAAACACATGGAGGCCAGTGGACTTTGACACTAAACATGGAGACCAGTATACTTCGTCCCATGACATTGCGGCCAGTGGACTTCATCTCCAGACATGGAGGCTAGTCGACTTCATCTTCGGGCATAGAGGATAGTGCACTCTATCTCCAGCATGGAGGCCAGTGGACACAGCCACCAGACAATTAGGCCAGTAGACTCCGTCACCAGACATGGAAACCAGTGTGATGGGTCTCATGATATGCAGGCCACTTGATTCCATCTCCAAAGATGGAGGCAAGTGGATTCCGTTTGCAGATTTAGAGACCTGTGGCTTCGCATCAAGACATGAAGGCCATTGGAATCCTTCTCCAAATATGTAGGCTAGTGAAATCCGTTTCCAAATATGAAGGTCAGTGGATTACATTTCACGACATGAAGGCCAGTGGGCTCTATCTAAAGTCATGGATTTCAGTTTAGTATGTGTAAAGACATGGAGACAAGTGGAATCCGTCTCAAGAAAAGGAAGCCATTTGACTCCGTCCCAGAACATTGAGGCGAGTAGAATCAATCTCCAGACATGGAGGCTTGTAGACTCCATATTCGGGAATGGAGGCCAGTAGACTCCATCTCCAGCATGGAGGCCAATGAACACCGTCTCCAGACAATTAAGCGAGTAGACTCCGTCATGCGACATGGAAACCAATGTTATCTGTTTCCCGATATGGAGGCAGACCACTTGGTTCCATCTCCATAGATGGAAGCAAGTAGATTATGGATAGGGAGTAGTTTATAGATAGGGAGACCAGTGGCTTCGTCTAAAGACGTGGAGGCTAGTGGACTTAGTCTCAAAACGTGGAGGCCAATGGACTATGCCCCCAGACATATAGACAAGTGGAATACGTCTCCAGACGTAGAGGGCAGTGGACTCCATCTCACGACATGGACGATAGTTGGCTCTCTCTAAAGTCATGAATTTCAGTTTACTCCGTGTAAAGACATGGAGGCCAGTGGAATCCGTCTCCAGACATGGAGGCCAGTTGACTTCATCCCATGACACTGAGGCCAATTGACTCCATCTCCAGATATGGAGGCTAGTGGACTCCATCTTCGGGCATGGACGGGCGTGGAGGCCAGTTGACCCCATCTCCAGCATGGAGGCCAGTGGACACCGTCTCCAGAGAGTTAGGCCAGTAGATTCCGTCACTAGATATGGAAACGAATGTAATCTGTCTCCAGATGTGGAGACCACTTGGTTCTATCTCCACAGAGGAAGTGCAAGTGGATTCCGCTTCCAGACATGGAGGCCAGTTGGCTTCTTCTTACGACATTGAAGCCTGTGGACTCCGTCCCAAAACATGGAGGCCAATGGACTCCATCTCTAGACATGTAGGCTACTGAAATCAGTCTTCAGACATGAAGGCCAGTGGACTCCATCTCACGACTTGGAGGCCAATGGGCTCTGTCTCAAGATATGAAGGCCAGTTTACTCCTTGTAAAAGAGTTGGAGGCCAGTGGAATCAGTCTCCAGACATGGAGGTCAGTGGACTCCATCTCATGACATGGAGGTCAGTAGGCTTGGTCTAAAGTAATGGAATTTAATTTACTCCGTGTAAAGACATGGAGCCCAGTGGAATCCCTCTCCAGGCATGGAGGCCAGTTGATTCCGTCCCATGACATTGAGGCCAGTGGACTCCATCTCCAGCATGGAGGCCAGTGCACAACGTCTCCAGACAATTAGGCCAGTAGACTCCGTCACCAGACATGGAAACCAATGAAATCTATCTCCAGATATGGAGGCCAGTTCGTTCCATCTCCATAGATGGAGGCAAGTGGATTCCGTTTCCAGACATGGAGACCAGTTTCTTCGTCTCAAGACATGGAGGACAGTGGACTCCGTATTCAGACATGGAGGCTAATTGGCTTTTTCTCAAGACACTGAGGCCAGTGGACTCCATCTCAAGACATGGAGGCCAGTGGATTCCGTCTTCAAACATGGAGGCCAATTGGCTTCGTCTCAAGACATGGAGGCCAGTGGAAACCGTCTCCAGACATAGAGGACAATTGACTCGTCTCAAGATATTGACGCCAGTGGAGGGAAGTGGATTCCGTTTCCAGACATGGAGACCAATTTCTTCGTCTCAAGACATGGAGGCCAGTGGACTCCGTCTCCAGACATGGAGGCCAATTGGCTTCGTCTCAAGATATTGAGGCCAGTGGACTCCATCTCAATACATGAAGGCCAATGGACTCCGTCTCTAAACTTATAGGCTATTGGAATCAGTCTCCAGACATGGAGGCCAGTGGATTTCATCTCCCGACATGGAGGCCAGTGAGCTCTGTCTAAAGGTATGAAGGCCAGTTTACTCCGTGTAAAGATTTGGAAGCCAGTGGAATCAGCCTACAGACATGGAGGTCAGTGCACTCCGTCTAAATATATGAAGGCCCATGGACTTCGACTCCAAACATAAAAGCCAGTCAGCTCCGTCTCACAACATTGAGGCCAGTGGACTCCATCTTCAGATATGGAGGCGAGTGTATTCCATCTCCGGGCATGGAGACCAGTGGACAACGTCTCAAGTTAATCATGTTAGTAGACTCCGTCACCAGACCAAAAAACAATGTAATCTGTCTCCAAATATAGAGGCCACTTGGTTCCATAGATGGAGGCAAGTGGATTCTGTTTCCAGACATTGAGACCAGTGGCTTCGACTCAAGACAGGGGGAAAGTGGAATCCGTCCCCAGACATATAGGCTAGTGAAATCAGTCTCCAGACATGGAGGTCAGCGGATTCCATCTCACGACTTGTAAGCAAGAGGGCACTAACTAATGAAATGGAGTTCAGTTTACTCCGTGTAAAGACTTGGAGGCCAATGGAATTACGCTAATGATATGGAGGCCAGTAGGCTTCGACACCAAACAGGGAGGCCAGTTGACTCAATCCTATGACATTGAGGCCAATGGGCTCCATCTCCAGACATGGAGGCTAGTGAACTCCATCTTTGTCCGTGGAGGTCATTGGACTCCATTTCAAGCGTGGAGTCCAGTGGACACAGTGTCCAGACAATTAGGCCAGTAGATTCCGTCACCAGACATGGAAACCAATGTAATCTGTCTCCAGATGTGGAGGCCACTTGGTTCTATCTCCATAGATGGAGTCAAGTGGATTTTGTCTCCAGACTAGGAGTTCAGCTGGCTCCGCCTCAAGACATTGAGGCCACTGGACTCCGACTCAAAACACAGAGGCTAATGGACTCCGTCTCCAGACATGTAGGCAAGTGGAATCCGTCTCCAGACAAGAAGTCCAGAAGACTCCATCTCATGACAGGGAGGCCAGTGGTCTCTATCGTAAGTCGTGGAGTTTACTTTACTCCGTGTAAAGACCTGGAGGTCAGAGGAATCTCTCTCTAGACATGGAGACCGGTTGATTCCGTTCCATGCTATTAAGGCCAGTGGATTCCATTTCCAGACAGATGCTAGCGGGCTCCATCTTCGGGTGTGGAGGCCAGTGCACTCCATCTCCAGCATGGAGCCCAGTGGACACAGTCTCCAGATTGTTAGGCCAGCAGACTCCGTCACCAGACATGGAAACCAATGTAATCTGTCTCCAGATGTAGAGGCCATTTGGTTCTATCTCCATAGATGGCGGCAAATGGATTACGTCTCCAGACAATGAGTTCAGCTTGCTCCGTCTCAAGACATTAAGGCCAGTGGACTCCGAATCAAAACATAGAGGCCAATGGACTCCGTCTCCAGACATGTAGGCAAGTGGAATCTGTCTCCAGACATGGAGGCTAGAAGACTCCATCTCACAACAAGGAGGCCAGTGGACTCTGTCGTAAATCATGGAGCTTACTTTATTCCGTTTAAAGACCTGGAGGTCAGAAAAATCCGTCACTAGACATGGAGGCCGGTTGACTCCGTGCCATGATATTGAGGCCAGTGGATTCCATCTCCAGATATAGAAGCTAGTGGACTCCACCTTCGGGCATGGAGGCCAGTGGACACAGTCTCTACACTGTTAGGCCAGTACACTCCGTCACCAGACATGGAAACCAATGTAATCTGTCTCTAGATATGGAGGCCACTTGGTTCCATCTCCATAGATAAATGTAAGTGGATTCCATTTCAAGACATGGAGGCCAGTGGACTCCGTCTCCAGATATGGAGGCCAGTTGACTTCGTCTTAAGACATTGAGGCAAATAGACTCCATCTCAAAACATGAAGGCCAATGGACTCTGTCTCCAGACATGTAGGCTAGTGGAATCAATCTCCAGACACGGAGGCTAGAGGGCTCCGTTTATATATATGGAGACCAATGGCTTCATCTCAAGACATGGACGCCAGTGGACTCCGTCTCAAGACAATGAGTCAAGTGGACTCCGTCTCAAAACATGTAAGCCAATGGATTCCGTCTCCAGACATGTAGGCTATTGGAATCCGTCTCCAGGCATGGAGGCCAGTGCACTCCATCTCACGATATGGAGGCCAGTGGGCTCTCTCTAAAGTCATGGAGTTCAGTTTACTCCGTGTAAATGGAATCCGTCTCCAAACATGGAGGCCAGTTGACTACATCCCATGACACCGAGGCTAGTGGACTCCATCTTCGGGAAAGAAGGCATGTGGACTCCATCTCCTGCATAGAAGCTAGTGGACACCGTCTCCAGACAAGTAGGCCAGTAGACTCCGTCACCAGACATGGAAACTAATGTTATCTCCAGATATGGAGGCCACTTGGGTCCATCTCCATCGATGGAGGCAAGTGGATTCCGTTTCAAGACATGAATGCCAGTGGCTTCCTCTCAAGGTATGAAGGCCAATGGACTTCGTCTCCAGGCATGGAGTCTAGTTGGCTTTGTCTCAGGACATTGAGGTCGGTGGACTCCGTCTCAAAACATGGAGGCTGATGAGCTCCGTCTCTAGACATGTAGGCTAGTGGAATCAGTTCTCGAGACATGGAGGCCAGTGGATTCCTTCTCACGACATAGAGGCCAGTGGGCTCTGTCTCAAGATATGGAGGCCAGTCTACTCTGTGTAAAGACTTGGAGGCCAGAGGAATCATTCTCCAGACATAGAGGTCGGTTGACTCTGTCTAAATATATGAAGATCAGTGGACTTCGACTCCAAACATAGAGGCCAGTTGACTCCGTCCCATGACAATGAGTCCAGTGGACTCCATCTCCAGATATGGAGGCAAGTGGGCCCTGTCTCAGCATGGAGGCAAGTGGACACAGTCTCCAGACAATTATGATAGTAGATTTCGTTACCAGACATTGAAACTAATTCAATATGTCTGCAGATATGGATGCGACTTGGTTCCATTTCCAAAGATGGAGGCAAGTGGATATCGTTTCCAGACATGGAGACCAGTGGCTTCGTCTCAAGACATGGAGACCAGAGGGATCCGTCATACAGACATGTCGGCTAGTGAAATCCTTCTCCAGACATGGAGGTCAGAGGACTCCATCTCTCGACATGGAGGCCAGTAGGCTCTGACTAAAGTCATGTATATCAGTCTACTCCGCGTAAAAACATCGAGACCATCGGAATCCGTCTCAAGACATGGAGACCAGTTGACTCTGTTCCCTTGACACTGAGGCTAGTGGACTCCATCTGCAGATATGGAGGCTAGTAGACTCCGTCTTCGAGCATGGAGGCCAGAGGACTCCATCTCTATCATGGAGGCCAGTAGACACCGTCTCCAGACAATTAAGCTAGTAGACTCCTTCAACAGACATGGAAACCAATGCAATCTGTCTCCCGATATGGAGACTACTTCGTTCCATCTCCATAAATGAAGGCAATTGGATTCCGTTTCCAGTCATGGAGGCCAGTGGCTTCGTCTCAAGACATGGAGGCCAGTGGACACCGTCTCCCAACATGAAGGTCAGTTGCCTCCGTCTCAAGAAATTGAGGCCAGTGGAATTCGTCTCTAAACATGGAGACTAGAGGACTCCATCTCCGGGCATGTTGGCCAGTGGACTGTCACAAGACATGCAGGAAACTGGACTACTCAGGACATGGAGGCCAGTAGCCTCCGTCTCATGACATGGAAGACAGTGGACTCCTCAGACCATGGATGTCATTGTACTCCGTGTCTAGAAATGGATACCAGTGGACTCCGTCTCAAAACATGGAGGGCAGTGGACTGCTCTTCAGGATATGGCGGCCAGTGGACTGCTCTTTAGGATATGGCGGCCAGTGGACTGCTCTTCAGGATATGGCGGCCAGTGGACTCCATCTTCTGAGATGGAGGCCAATTGACTCCGCCTGTAGATATGGAGGCTGGTGTACTCCATATCAAGACAAAGAGACCAAAGGATTTCGTCTCCAGACACAGAGGCCAGTGGGCTCCGACTAAGGACATAGAGGCAAGTGTACTCCGTTTACAGAGAAGGTGACTAGTGTACCTCGTCTAAAGACATGGAGGCCATTGGGTTCGATCTCCATACATGGAGACAAGTGAACTCCGTCTCCGGACATGAAAGTTAGTGGACGCCGTCTCTAATCATGGAGGCCAGTGTAATCCGTTTCAGAGCATGGCAGCCGATGGGTTTCGTCGCCATACATGGAGGCCAGTGGATGTTTGTCTTCAGACAAGATCACTGGATTCTATCTCTAAACATAGAAGTCAGAGGACTCTGTCTCAAGACATGGACGCTAGTTTACTCCGTGTAAAGAATTGGATGAGAGTAGACGTTTGTCTCCAAACATGGAGGTCAATGGCCACCATCTCCAAACATGAAGGCCAGTACACTCCGTCTAAACATATAGAAACCAGTGGCTTCGTCTCAGGACATGTAGGCCAGCGGACTCCATCTCATTATATGGAGGCAGATGGATTCCATCTCCAGACAAGGAGGCCTGTAAACTCTTTCTCCAGACATGAAGGCCAGTGAACTCATTCTCCAGAAATGTAGGCCAGTGGACTCCGTTTAAGGACATGGAGGCCAATGGACTCCGCCCCTGAACATGGAGGCCAGTGTACTCCGTGTCAAGACAAAGAGGCCAGGGGATTCCGTCTCCGGACATAGAGTCTAGTGGACTCCATGTCCCGGCATTGTGGCCAGTGTTCTCCGTTTCTAGGCATAAAGGCCAATAAACCCTGTCAAAAGACAAGGATGCCAGAGCACTCCGTCTCCAGTCATTGAGGCCATTCGGTTCCATTTATAGAGATGGAAGCAAGTGGATTCCGTCTTCAGACATGGAGGCTAGAGGACTCTGTCTCCAAGTATGAGGCCAACGAACTCCGGCTCTAGACAAGGAGGCTAGTGGACTCCGTTTCCAGACGTGTAGGCCAGGAGAATCCGTTTCTAAACAAGGTCAGTGGACTCCATCTCACTACATGGAGGCCAATGGGCTATGTCTCAAGACATGGAGGCCAGTTTACTCCGTGTAAAGACTTGGAGGCCAGTGGAATCATTCTCCAGATATTGAGGCCAGTGCACTCCATCTAAATACATGGACGCCAGTAGACCTCGACACCAAACATGGAGGCCAGTTAACTCTGTCCCACGACAATGAGGCCAGTGAACTCCATCTCCAGACATGGAGGCTGGTGGATTCCATCTTCGGAAATGGAGGCCAGTGGACTTCATCTCCAACATGAAGGCCAAGAGACACCGTCTCCAGACAATTAGGCCAGTACACTCCGTCACCAGACATGGAAAAAAATGTAATCAGTCTTCAGATATGGAGGCCACTTGGCTCCATCTCCATCGATGGAGGCAAGTAGATTCCGTTCGAAGATATGGAGACCAGTGGCTTCGTCTCAAGACAGGGAGGCAAGTGGACTCCTCAAAACATGGAAGCCAACTGACTCCGTCTCCAGATATGTAGGCTAGTGTAATCTGTCTCGACACGGAGGCCAGTGGACTCCATCTCATGATATGGAGACCAGTGGGTTCTGTCTAAAGTCATGGACTTCAGTTTCTTCCATGTAAAGACATGGAGGCCAGTGGTGTCCATCTCCGGACATAGAGGCCAGTCGACTCCGCCACACACATTGAGGCCAATGGACTCCATCTCCAGACATGGAAGCTAGTGGACTCAATCATCGGGCATGGAGACCAGTGGACTCCAAACTCCAGCATAGAGGCCAGTGGCCTCTGTCTCCACACAGTTAGGCCAGTAGACTCCGTCACCATCTCCATAGATGGAGGCAACTGGATTCCGTTTCCAGATATGGAGACTAGTGGCCTTCTCTCAAGACATGGAGGCAACTGGATTCCGTTTCCAGACATGGGGACTAGTGGCCTTCTCTCAAGACATGGAGGCTAGTGGACTCCATCTCAAGACATGGATGCTAGTTGGCTTCTTATCAAGACAATGAGGCCAATGGAGTCCACATAGAAGGAGGCAAGTGGATTTCTTTTCCAGACATGGAGATCAGTGGCCTCGTCTCAAGACATGGAAGCCAGTGGACTCCTTCTCAAAACATGGAGGACAATGGACTCCGTCTCCAGACATGAAAACCAATGTAATCTTTCTTCATATATGGTGGCCACTTGGTTCCATCTCCATAGATGGAGGCAAGTGGATTCGATTTCCATACATGGAGACTAGTGGCCACTCAAAACATGGAGGCTAGTGGACTCCATCTCAAGACATGGATGCTAGTTGGCTTCGTATCAAGACAATGAGGCCAATGGAGTCCCCATAGATGGAGGCAAGTGGATTCCTTTTCCAGACATGGAGACCGGTGGTTTCATCTCAAGACATGGAGGCCAGTGGACTCCTCAAAGAGTGGAGGACAATGGACTCCGTCATCAGACATGTAAGCGAGTGGAATCCGTCTCCAGATATGGAGGTCAGAGGACTCCATCTCATGATATAGAGACCAGTGGGTTCTGTCTCAAGACATGAAGGGCAGTTTATTCCGTGTACAGACTTGGAGGCCAGTGGGATCAGTCTCAATACACAGATGGCAGTGCACTCTATCTAAATGTATGGGGGCCAGTGGACTTCGACTTCAAACATAGAAGCCAGTTGATTCTGTCCTATGACATTGACGCCAGGGGACACCATCGCCTGATATGGAGGCTACTGGACTCCATTTTCATCACGGAGGCTAGTAAATACCGTCTCCAGACAATTATGCTAGTAGATTCCGTCACCAGATATGAAAAACAATGAAATCTGTCTCCAGATATGGAGGCCACTTGGTTCCATCTCCATAGATGGAGACAAGTGGATTCCGTTTATAGATACGGAGAAGAGTGGCATCGTCTCAAGTCATGGAGACCAGTGAAATCTGTCTCCAAACATGTAGGCTAGTGAAATCCGTCTCCCGACAAGGAGGTCAATGGAGTGACTCCATCTCTCGACATGGAGGCCAGTGACCTTTGTCTAAAGTCGTGGAGCTCAGTTTACTAAGTGTAAAAACATCAAGTTCAGTTTACTCCGTGTAAAATCATGTAGGCCATTGGAATCCGTCTCCAGACATGAAGGTCAGTTGACTCCGTCCCATGACATTACGGCCACTGGACTCCATCTCCAGACATGATGGCTAATGAACTCCATCCACAGGAATGGACGCCAGTGAACTCCATCATCATGCAAGGAGGCCAGTGGACGCCGTTTCCAAACAATTAGGCCAGTAGACTCCGTCATCTGACATTGAAAACAATGTAATCTGTCTCCAGATATGGGGTCCACTTGGTTCCATCTCCATAGATGGAGGCAAGTGGATTCCGTTTGTACCTATGGTGACCAGTGACTTCGTTTCAGTACGTGGAGGCCAGTGGACTCCGTCTCGAGACATGGAGTTTAGTTGGCTCCGTCTCGAGACATTGAGGCCAATGAACTCCGTCTAGATATATAAAGGCCAGGGAACTCCGTCTCACGACTTGGGGGCTAGGGGAATCCGTCTCCAGACATGGAGGCCAGTGAATTCCATGTCACGACATGGAGACGAGTGGGTTCTGTCTAAAGTCATGGACTTCAGTTTACTCCATGTAAAGACATGGAGGCCAGTGGAATCCATCTCCGGACATTGAGGCTATTTGACTCCATCCCACGACATGAGGCCAATGGACTCCATCTCCAGACATGGAAGCTAGTGGAGTTCATTTTCGGGCATGGAAGCCAGTAGACTCCAACCTCAGCATGTAGGCCAGTGGACACCGTCTCCAGGCAATTAGGCCAGTAGACTCCGTCACCAGACATGGAAACCAATGTAATCTACCTCCAGATATGATAGCCACTTGGTTTCATCTCCATAGATGGAGGGAAGTGGATTCCGTTTCCAGACATGGAGACCAGTGGCTTCGTTTCAAGACCTGGAGGCCAGTGGACTCCTTTTCCAGACATGCAGGTCATTTGCAGAAATGTGGATTCCGTCTCATAACTTGGAGGCCAGTGGAATCCATCTCATGACATGGAGGCCAGTGGGCTCTGTCTCAAGACATGCAGGCCAGTTTACTCTTTGTAAAGACTTGGAGGCCAGTGGAGTCGGTCTCCAGACATGGAAACCTGTTTACTTCATTAAAAGATATGGAGGCCAGTAGACTTCGACTCCAAACATAGAAGCCAGCTGACTCCGTCCCATGACATTTAGGTCAGTGGACTCCATTTCCTGATATGAAGGCTAGTGGACTCCGTCTTTGGGCATGGAGGCCAATGGATTCCCTATCCGGCACAGAGGCCAGTGGACACCGTCTCCAGACAATCAGGCTAGCAGATTCCGTCACCAGACATGGAAACTAATGTAATCTGTCCCCAGATATAGAGGCCACTTGGTTCCATTTCCATAGATGGAGGCCAATGCATTATAGATATGGAGACCAGTGGCTTCGTTTCACGACATGGAGGCCAGTGGAATCCGTCTCGAGACATGTAGGCTAGTGAAATTTGTCTTCAAACATGGAGGTCAGAGGACTCCATTTCATGACATGGAGGCCAGTGGGCTCTTTCTAAAGACATGGATTTCAGTTTACTCCGTGTAAAGACATGGAGGCCAGTGTACTCAGTCTCCAGATATGGAGGCAAGTGGGCTCTGTCTAAAGTCATGGATTTCAGTTTACTCCGTGTAAAGACATGGAAGCCAGTGGAATCCGTCCTATGACAATGAGGCCAGTGGACTCCATCTTTAGCATGTAAGCTAGTGGACTCCGTCTCCAGACAAGTAGGCCAGATGACTCTATCTCACGACATGGAGGCCAGTTTACTCCATGTAAGGATTTGAAGGCCAGTAGAATCGGTCTCTAGACATGGAGGCCTCTGCACTCAGTCTAAATACATGGACGTCAGTGGACTTCGACTTCAAACATGGAGGCCAGTTGACTCCGTCCTATAACACTGAGGCCAGTAGACTCCATCCCCAGATATGGAGGCTAGTGGACTCCATCTTCGGGCATGGAGGCCAGTGGACTACATTTCCAGCATGAAGGCCAGTGGACACCGTCTCCAGACAATTAGGTCAGTAGATTCTGTCACCAGACATGGAAACCAATGTAATCGGTCTCCAGATATGGAGACCACTTAGTTCCATCTCCAAAGATGAAGGTAAGTGGATGCCGTTTCCAGATATGGAGATCAGGGGCTTCGTCTCAAGGCATGGAGGCCAGTGGACTCCATGCATGGAGGCCAGGTGTCTCCGTCTTAAGACATTGCAGCCAGTGGACTCCGTCTCAAATCATGTAAGCCAATGGACTCCGTCTCTAGACATGTAGGCTAGTGGAGTCCACCTCCAGACATGGAGGCCAGTAGACTCCATGTCACGACATGGAGATCAATGGGCTCTGCCTCAAGACATAAAGGCCAATGCACTCCGCCTAAACACATGGAGGGCGTTGGACTTTGTCTACAGATATGGAGGCCAGTGAACTCCGTCACCAGACTTGGAGGCCAGTGAACTCCGTCAACAGAAACAGAGGCCAGTTGACTCCGTCTCATGACACTGATACCAGTTTACTCCATCTCCAGACATGGAGGCTAGTGACTTCATCCCCGGGCATGGAGGTCAGCAGAATCCATCTCCAGCCTCGAGGTCAGTATACACAGTCTCCAGACATGGAGGCCATTACACTCCGTCATAAGACATGGAGGCTAATGTAATCTGTCTCCAGATATGGAGGCCACTTGGCTACATATCCATAGATGGAGGCAAGTGGATTCCGTTTCCAGACATAGAGTCCAGTGGCTTCGTCTCAATACATGGAGACCAGTGGACTCCATCTTATTGTATAGAGAGAGTTGGACTCCGTCTCCAGACAAAGAGGGCTGTGTTCTCTTTCTCCAGATATGGAGGACAATGTACTCCGTTTCCAGGTATGAAGGCCTGTGAACTCATTTTCCCGACATGGAGGCCATTGGATTCTATGTCCAAACATGGAGACTAATGGACTACATCGCAAGACATGGAGTAAAGTGGACGACTTCTCTGGACATAGAGGGCAGTGGACTCCGTCTCAGTACATGGAAGCCAGAGATCTGCATCTCAGGGCTTATAGGCTCGTTGACTCCGCCTAAAGACATGGAGGCCAGTGTCCTCCGTGTCAAGATAAAGAGGCAAGTTGACTCCGTCTTTAGACTTGGAGGCCAGTGTACTAAGTCTTCAGACATGAAAGCCAGTGAACTCCGTCTCCAGACATGGAAGTTACTGGAATCCGTCTCCAAACATGGATGATAATGGACTCCGTCTGAGGACATGGAAGCCAGTGGACTCCATCTCCACACATGGAGGCTAGTAGACTCCATATCCGGAAATGGAGGCCAATGCACCCCGTCTCCAGCATGGAGGCCAGTGGATACCGTCTCCAGACAAGGGGGCGAGTAGACTCCGTCACCAGACATGGAAGCCAATGTAATTCGTCTCCAGATATGGAGGACAATTGGTTCCATATCCATAGATGGAGGCAAATGAATTCCGTTTCCAGTGGCTTTGTCTCATGACGTGGAGGCCAGAGAACTTCATCTCATTATATGGAGGCCAGAGGACTCCATCTCATTATATGGAGGCCAGAGGACTCTATCTCATTATATGGAGGCAGGTGGACTCCATCTCTAGACAAGGAGGCTTATGTATACTTTCTAAAGATATGGAGGCCATTAGACTCTATTCTAGACATGGAGACAAGTAAATGCGTCGCAAGACATGGAGGAAAGTGGATGACTTCTCTCGACATGGAGATCAATAGACTCCGTCTCAGGACATTGGGCGCAGTGGATTCCGTGTCTAGAAATGGATGCCAGTGGACCCCGTCTATTGAGATGGAGGGCAATGGACTCCGTCTCAAGACATGGAAGCCAGTGGACACCATCTCAGGAGGCCATTGGACTTCGACTCCAAACATGGAGGACATTTGACTCCATCCAATGACAGTGAGCCAATGGACTGTGTCACCAGACATGCAAACCAATGTAATCTGTCTGCAGATATGGAGGTCGCTTGGCTCCATCACCATAGATCGAGGCAAGAGGATTCCGTTTCCAAACATGAAGACCAGTGTCTTCGTCACCAGACACGAAGGCCATTTCCCTCTGTATCAAGACATTGAGACTCTGTCTCCAGCCATGTAATCTAGTGGATTACATAGAAGTCAGTGGACCCCATCTCACGACATGGAGGCCAGTGGGCTCTGTCTCAAGACATTGAGGCCAGTTTACTCAGTGTAAAGACTTGGAGGCCAGTGGAATCAGTCTCTACATATGGAGGCCAGTGGAATCAGTCTCTACATATGGAGGCCAGTGGAATCAGTCTCTACATATGGAGGCCAGTGCACTTCGTCTAAATACATGGAGGCCAGTGGATTTCGACTCCAAACATGGAGGCCAATTGACTCCATCCCATGACATTGAGGCCAGTGGACTCCATCTCCAGATATGGAGGCTAGTGGACTCCATATTCGGGCATGGTGGTCAGGGTACTTCATCTCCAGCATGGAGGCCCGTGGAAACCGTCTCCAGACTCTTAGGCTAATAGATTCCGTCACCAGACATGAAAACTAATGTAATATGTCTCCAGATATGGAGACCTCTTGGTTCCATCTCCGAAGATGGAGGTAGGTGGATTCCGTTTCCAGACATGGAGACCAGAGGCTTCGTCTCAAGACATGGACGCCAGTGGACTCCGTCTCCAGACATGGAGGCCAGTTGATCCCGTCTTAAGACATTGCGGCCAGTGGAATCCGACTCAAAACATGAAGGCCAATGGACTTTGTCTACAAACATGGAGGCCAGTGAACTCCGTCACTAGACATGGAGGCCAGTTGACTCCGTCTCAAGACACTGATGCCAGTTTACTACATCTCCAGACATGGAGGCTAGTGGACTCCATCCCCGTGCATGGAGGTCAGTGGACTCCATTTCCAGCATCGAAGCCAGTATAGACCGTCTCCAGACATGGAGGCCATTACACTCCGTCACGAGACATGGAAGCCAATGTAATCTGTCTCCAGATATGGAGGCCACTTGGTTACAAATCTATAGATGATGGCAAGTGGATTACATTTCCAGACATGGAGTCCTCTGGCTTCCTTTCAATACATGGAGGCCAGTGGACTCCATCTTATTGTATGGAGACGGTTAGACTCCGTCTCCAGACAAGGAGTACTGTGTACTCTTTCTCCAGATATGGAGAACAATGTACTCCGTTTCCAGACATGGAGGCTAATGAACTCATTCTCCCGACATGGACGCCATTGGATTCTCTCTCCAGACATGGAGGCTAGCGGACTATGTCGCACGAAATGGAGGAAAGTGAGCGACCCTTCTGGACATGGAAGGCAGTCGACTCTGTCTCAGGACATAGAAGCCAGTAGTCTGCATCTCAGGACATATAGACACATTGACTCCCCCTCAAGATAAAAAGGCAAGGGACTCCATCTCCAGACATGGAGGCCAGTGTTCTCCGTGTCCAGACGTGGAGGCCATTGTGTTCCATCTCCATAGATGGAGGCAAGAGGATTCCGTCTCCAGACATGAAAGATAGTAGACCCCATATCAAGACATAGAGGCCAATGGACTCCGTCACCAGACATGTAGGCCAGTTGACTCCGTCTCAAGACACTGAGGCCAGTACACTCCATCTCCCAACGTGTAGGCTAGTAGACTCCATCGCAGGGCATGGATGTCAGAAGGCTCCATCTCCAGCATGGAGGCCAGTGTACACCGTCTCCAGACATGGAGGCAATTATACTCAGTCACGATGCATGGAAGCCAATGTAATGTGTCTCTAGATATGGAGGCCACTTGGTTACATATCCAAAGATGGAGGCAAGTGGATCATATTTCCAGAGATGGAGTCATGTGGCTTCCTCTCAATACATGGAGACCATTTGGCCCCATCTTATTGTTTGGAGGCATTTGGACTCCATCTCCAGACAAGGGGGCCTGTGTACTCTTTCTGCAGATATGGAGGACAATGTACTACGTTTCCAGACACTGAGGCCAGTGACGCCATGGACGCCATTGGATTCTCTCTCCAGACATGGAGGCTAGTGGACTATGTCGCAAGAAATGGAGGAAAGTGGACGACTCTTCTGGACATGAGGGCAGTGGACTCAGTCTCAGAACATGGAAGCCAGTGGTCTGCATCTCAGGACGTATAGGCTGAATGACACCGCCTCAAGACATGGAGGCCAGGGTTCTCCGTGCCAAGATAAAGAGGCAATTGGATTCCGTCTCCAGACATGGAGGCCAGTGTACTCCGTGTCCAGACGTGGAGGCCATTGTGATCCATCTCCATTGATGGAGGCAAGAGGATTCCGTCTCCAGACATGAAAGATAGTGGACTCCATATCAAGATATGGAGGCCAGTGGACTCCGTCACCAGACGTGGAGGCCAGTTGACTGTCTCAAGACACTGAGGCCAGTTTAATCCATCTCCAGACGTGGAGGCTAGTGCACTCCAACACCGGGCATGGAGGTCAGAGGACTCCATTTCCAGCATGAAGGACAGTGTACGCCGTCTCCAGACATGGAGGCAATTACACTCAGTCACGAAACATGGAAGCCAAAGTAATGTCTCCAGATATGGAGGCCACTTGGTTACAAATCCAAAGATAGAGGCAAGTGGATTCCGTTTCCGGACATGGAGACCAGTGGCTTCGTCTCAATACATGTAGGCCAGTGGGCTCCGTCTCATTATATGGAAGCAGGTGGACTCCAAATGCAGAAAAGGAGGCCTGTGTACTCTTTCTCCAGATATAGAGGACAACGTACTCCGTTTCCAGACATGGAGGCCAGTGAACTCATTCTCCCGACATGAATGCCATTGGATTCTGTGTCCAAACATGGAGGGTAATGGACTACGTCACAAGACATGGAAAAAGTGGACAACCTCTATCGACATGGAGGGCAGTGAACTCCGTCTCAAAATATGGAAGCCAGTGGACTCCATCTCAGGACATATAGGATCGTTGACTCCGCCTCAAGACATGAAGACCGGTGTCCTCCACTCCGTGTCAAGTTAGAGACAAGTGGACTCCGTCTTCAGACATGAAGGACAGTGTATTCCGTCTCCAAAGAAGAAGGCAGGTGTATTGCGTTTCCAGACATAAAGGATGGTGGACTCCATCTCAAGACTTAGAGGCCAATGGACTCCGTCTCCAAACATGGAGCCAATGTACTTCGTCTTCACATATGGAGGTCAGTGGATTCCGTGTCTACACA
This sequence comes from Panulirus versicolor, assembly GCA_032361705.1. Classification (NCBI taxonomy): domain Eukaryota; kingdom Metazoa; phylum Arthropoda; class Malacostraca; order Decapoda; family Palinuridae; genus Panulirus; species Panulirus versicolor. The sequence continues at coordinate 23,308 of JAUUDZ010079137.1, forward strand.
TACAGGCCAGTGGATTCCGTCTCAAGATATGAAGGCCAGCAGACTCTGTCTCCAGACGTGGATGATAGTAAAATCTTTCCGTAGACATATTGGTCAGTGGAATCCATGTCCGAGCTTCGAGGCCTGTGGTCTCCATCTACAGACATGGATGCCAGTGTACTCCGTCTCCAGACAGGAGACCATTGTGTTTCCTTTCCAAGTAGATTCCGTCTACAGATATGAAGGCTAATGGACTCCATCTCCACTTATGGAAGGCAGTGGACTCCGTCTCCAAACATAGAAGCCAATGGACTTTGTCTCCAGACATAGAGCCACTGGATTCCGTCTCCACACATGCAGGCCAGTGGATTCCGTCTCAGGATATGAAGGTCAGTGGACTGAGACATGCATGAGGACAGTGAAATCTTTCCTCACACACATAGTGGCAAGTGGACTCCGTCTCCAGACATGGAGGCCAGTGAATTCCGTCTCCATACATGGAGGCCAGAAGACTCCATCTCCATACAGGGAGGCCAGTGGATTCCGTAACAGTATATGGAAGCCAGCGAACTCCGTCTCCGGACATAGGAGTTAGCGGACTCCATCAACGGGCATGGAGGCTAGTACACTCTGTCTCCAGATATGGAGGCCAGTGGACTACGTCTCCAGACATGGAGGCCAGTGGTCTCCTTCTCCAGATAGCGAGGCTAGTGGACTCCTCACGAAATGGAGGCCAGTGGGATCTGTCTCAAGTCATGGAGTTCAGTTTACTCCATGTAAAGAAATGGAGGCCAATGGACTCCGTCACCAGACATGGAAGCCAGTTGAATCCGTCTAAAGGCAATGAGGCCAGTGGACTCCGTCTCAGAACATGGAGGCCAATGGACTCCGTCTCCAGACATGGAGACCAGTGGAATCCGTCTCCAGATATGGAGGCCAGTGGACTCCATCTCATGACATGGAGGCCAGTGGGCTCTGTCTCAAGATATAGATGCCAGTGAACTCCGTCTAAACTCATGGAGGTCAGTGGACTCCATGTATAGACATGGGGTCAAATGGTCTTCCTCTCAAGACATGGAGTCTAATGGTCTTCCTCTCCAAACAAGGAGGCTGGTGGAGTCCGTCACCAGACATGGAGGCCAAATGAATCCGTCTCAGTACATTAAGGCCGGTTTACTACATCTCCAGATATAGAAGCTAGTGGACTCCATCACCGCGCATGAAGGCGAGTGGACTCCATCTCCAGCATGGAGGCCAGTGTACACCGTCATCAGGCACGGAGGCCATTACACTCCGTCGCCAGACATGGAAGCCAATGTAATCTCTCTCCAGATATGGAGGCCACTTGGTTCCATATCCATAGATGGAGGCAGGTGGATTCCATTTCCAAAAATGGAGACCAGTGGCTTCGTCTCAAGACATGGGACAAGTGGGCTCCAACTTATTATATGGAGGCAGGTGGACTCCATCTCTAGACAAGGAGGCCTGTGTACTCTTTCTCTAGATATGGAGGACAATATACTCCGTTTCTAAATATGGAGGCTAGTAAACTCATTCTCTAGACATGAGGGCTAGTGGACTACGTCGCAAGACATGGAGGAAAGTTGACTCCATCTCAGGACATGTAGGCTAGTTGACTCCACCTCAAGACGTGGAGGCCAGTGTCCTCCAGGTCAGGTTAAAGATTCCAGTGGATTCAGTCTACAGACATGGAGGCCAGTGTACTCGTCTCCAAACATGGAGGCCTTTGTGTCCCATCTCTATAGATGGAGGCAAGTGGATTCCATCTCCAGACATGAAGGCTAGTGGACTCCATCAACGGGCATGGAGACTAGTGGACTCTGCCTCAAGATATGGGGGTCAGTGTCAAGGCTTGGAGACAAGTGGACTCGGTCACCAGATATGGAAGCTGGTAAACTCCGTCTCCAGATATGGAGGCCAGTGGACCACGTATCCAGACATGAAGGCTAGTGGACCCCTTCTCCAGACAGGGAGGCTAGTGGACTCCGTCTCAGGACATGGAGTCCAGTGGACTCTATTTCTCGACATGGAGGCCAGTGGGTTCTGGCTCAAGTGTAAAGAAATGAAGGCTAATGGACTCCGTCACCAGACATGGAGGCAAGTTGACTTCGTCTCAAGACATTGAGGCCAGTGGACACTGTCTCAAAACATGGAGGCCAATGGACTCCGTCTCTTGATATGGAGGCCAGTGGAATCCGTCTCCAGATATGTAGGATAGTGGAATCCGTCTCAAGACATGGATGCCAGTGGACTCCAGCTCATGACATGGAGGCCAGTGGACTGTGTCTCAAGACATAGAGGCCAGCGCACTACGTCTAAACTCATGGAGTCCAGTAGTCTTCCTCTTCAGGCATGGAAGCCAGTGAATTCTTACAGACATGGAGGGCAGTGGACTCCGTCACCAGACATGGAGGCCAGTTAAATCCGTCTCAAGACATTTAGGCCGGTTTACTCCATCTCTAGATATTGGAGGCTTGTGGACACCATCCCCGCGCGTGGAGGCCAGTGGACTCCAACTCCACCATGGAGGCCAGTGTACACCGTCACCAGACATGAAGGCCATTACACTACATCACCAGACATGGAAGCCAATGTAATCTGTCTCCAGATATGGAGGCCACTTGGTTCCATATTCATAGATAGAGGCAAGTGGATTCCGTTTCCAAACATGGACACCAGTGGCTTTGTCTCAAGTAATGGCACAAGTGGGCTCCAACTTGTTATATGGAGACAGGTGGACTCCATCTTCAGAAAAGAAGGCCTGTGTACTCTTTCTCAAGATATGGAGGACAATGTACTTTGTTTCCAGATATGGAGACCAGTGAACTCATTCTCCAGACATGGAGGCTTGTGAACTACGTCGCAAGACATGGAGGAAAGTAGACGATTTCTCAGGACATGGAAGCCGGTTAACTCCATCTCAGGATATGTAGGCTAGATCACTCCGCCTCAAGACATGGAGGCCAGTGTTTTCCAAGTCTGGTCAAAGATTCCAGTGGACTCCGTCTACAGACATGGAGGCCAGTGTGCTCCGTCTTCAGACGTGGAGGCCTTTGTGTCCCATCTCTGTACATGGAGGCAAGTGCATTCCGTCTATAGATGTGAAGGCTAGTGGACTCCCTCTCCAGATACAGAGGCCAGTGGACTCTGTCTCCAAACATTGAGCAAATGGACTTCGTCCTCAGATATGGAGGCCAGCGGATTCCATGTTCACATATACAGGACAGCGGATTCCGTCTCGGGATATGGACACTGTCTCCAGACGTGGATGACTGAAATCTTTCAGTAGACAGATTGGCCAGTGGACTCCGTTTCCACATGCGTAGGCCAGTGAATCCGTCTCCAGATATGGAGGCTAGTGGACTCCATCTCCAGACAAGGAAGCTAGTGGACTACATATCCGGGCATGGGAGCCAATGGACTCCGTATCTAACATGGAAGCCAGGGGATACCGGCTATAGACATGGAGGCCAGCGGACTCCGTCCCCAAACAGGGAGGCCAGTGAACTCCGTCTCTGGATATTGAGGTGAGTGGACTCCTTCTCAAGACATGGAGGCTTGTGGACTCCGTCTTTGGGCATGGAGGCTAGTGGACTCTTTCTCAAGATATGGAAGCCAGTGCACTCCGTGTCAAGACTTAGAGGTAAATGGACTCAGTCATCAGATATGGAGGCTAATACATTCCGTCTAAAGACATGGAGGCCAGTGGACTCCGTCTCCAGACATGGAGGCCAGTGGACTCTGTTTCCAGATAGGGAGGCCAGAGGCCTCCGTCTCAGGATATGGAGGCCAGTGGAATCCATCTCAAGACATGGAGGTTTGTGGACTCCATCTCTGGGCATAGAGGCTAGTGGACTCTTTCTCAAGATATAGAGGCCAGTGTACTCCGTGCATGGACATGGAGGCAAGTGGACTCGGTCTCCATATATGGAGGCTAGTACACTCCATCTAAAGACATGGATGACAGTGGATTCCAGGTCAAGACATGGAGGCCACTGTACTCCTTCTCCACTTATGGAGGCCAGTGCACTCTGTCTCCAAACATGGAGGCCAATGGGCTCTCTATAAAGATTTCGAGACCAATGAATTCCATCTACTCACAAGGAGGACAGTAGATTCCGTCTCATGAAGGCGAGTGGACTCTGTCTTAAGATATGGAGGATAGTGTACTCCGTGTCAAATCTTGGAGACAGGTGGACTCCGTCTCCAGATATGAGGGATAGTACACTCCGTCTAAAGACATGGAGGCCAGTGGACTCAGTCTGAGAACATGGAAGCCAGTGGACTCTGTTTCAAGATATGGAGGATAGTGTACTCCATGTCATCTCCAGACATGGTGGATAGTACGCTCCGGCTAAAGACATGGAGGCCAGTGGACTCCGTCTCTAGACATGGTAGCCAGTAGAATCCATCTCCAGACATGCAGGCCAGTGAACTCCGTCTCAAGACCTTGAGGCCAGTGGACTCCATCTCAAGACGTGGAGGCTTGAGGACTCCACCTTCGGGCATAGAGGATGGTGGACTCCATCTCCAGACATGGAGGCTTGAGGACTCCACCTCCGGGCATAGAGGATAGTGGACTCCATCTTCAGACATTATGCCAGTGGACTCCATCACCGGACATGGAGGTTAGTGGAATCTGTCTCAAGATATAGAGGCCAGTGTACTCCGTCTCAAGACCTGGAGGCAAGTGGACTCGGTCAGCAGATATGGAGGCTAATACATGCCATCTAAAGACATGGAGGCCGGTGGACTCCGCTTCAGACATGTAGGCCAGTGGACTCCATCTCCAGACAGGGAGGCTAATGGACTCCGTCTCAGGACATAGAGGACAGAGGACTCTATTTCCAGACATGGAGGCTAGTGGAATCCATCTCTGCGCATGGAGGCTAGTGGACAACGTCTCCACTTATGGAGGCCGGTGAACTCTGTCTCTAGGCATGGAGGCCAATGAATTCCTTCTGAAGACATGAGACCAATGGATTCCGTCTCAGGATATGAAGGCGACTGGACTCCGTCTCTAGACATGAAGAAAATTCTCCATCTATAAACAAGAAGGCCAGTAGACTCAGTCTCCAGACATAGAGGCCAGTCGACTCCGTCGCCAGACATGGAGGCCAGTGGATTGCATCTCAGGACATGGAGGCCAGTCGACTTCAACTCCATAAATGTAGCCCTGTAGACTCCGTCAACATACATGGAGGCTATCTAACTTCCAAGTCAAGGTTAGTCGTCTCCACCTCCAAACATGGACACCAGCGGACTCCGTCTCCAGACATGGTAGCCAATGGACTCCATCTCAGAACTTGGAGTGCTAGTGGATTCTGTCTCAAGATATGTAGGAGAGTGTACTCTGTACCAAGACATGGAGGCAAGTGGACTCGATCTCCAGATATGGGGGATAGTACACTCCGTCTAAAGACATGGAGGCCAGTGTACTCCGTCTCAGAACATGGAAGCCAGTGGCCTCTGTCTCAAGTTATGGAAGAAGTGTACTCCGTGTCATCTCCAGATATGGGGGATAGTACACTCCGACTAAAGACATGGAGGCCAGTGGACTCCGTTTCCAGACATGGTAGCCACTGAAATCCATCTCTAGACATGCAGGCCAGTGGACTCCGTCTCAAGACCTTGAAGTCAGTGGACTACATCTCTAGACATGGAGGCTTGAGGACTGTATCTCCGGGCATAGAGGATAGTGGACTCCGTCTCCTGCATAGAGGCCAGTAAAAATCGTCTCTAGACATGGAGGCCAGCGGACTCCATCTCCATACATGGAAGTCAGTGGACTCAATCCCCAGACATGGAAGGCAGTAGACTCCATCTCCAGACATGGAGGCCAGTGGACTCCATCACCAGATATGGAGGCCAGTGGACTCAATCCCCGGACATGGAGGCTCGAGGAATCTGTCTCAAAGCCGTGTCAAAACTCTGAGACAAGTGAACTCTGTCAGCAGATATGGAGGCTAGTACATTCCATCTAAAGACGTGGAAGCCGGTGGACTCCGTCTCCAGTCACGTAAGCCAGTGGACTCCGTCTCCAGACAGGGAGGCCAGTGGACTCTGTCTCAGGACATAGAGGACAGGGGACTCTATTTCCAGACATGGAGGCTAGTGGACTCCATCTCTGCGCATGGAGGCTAGTGGACAACGTCTCCACTTATGGAGGCCAGTGCGCTCAGTCTCCAAGCATGAAGGCCAATGGATTCCGTCTGAAGACATGGAGACCAATGGATTCCGTCTCAGGATATGAAGGTGAGTGGACTCCGTCTTCAGACATGAAGAAGTTTTCTCCATCTGTAAACAAGGAGGCCAATGAACTCAGTCTCCAGACATGGAGGCCAATCGACTCCATCTCCAGACATGGAGGCCAGGGGACTACATTTCAGGGTATGGAGGCCAATGGAAATCAACTCAGGACATGGAATGCTAGTGGACTCTGTCTCAAGATATGGAGGCCAGTCGACTCCGTCGCCAGGCTTGAAAGCCAGAGGACTGCGTCTCCAGATATGAAGGCAAGTGGATTCCGTCTCCAGACATGCTGGCCAATGGAATCAGTCTCAAGGTAATGAGGCAAGTGCACTCCACCTCCAGACATGGAGGCTAGAGGACTCCATCTCCAGGCATAGAGGACAGTGGACTACCTCTCCAGCATGGAGGCCAATGGACACCGTACCCTGATTGGAGGCCAATTGGATTCCGTCGCTAAACATGGATGACAGTGTAATCCATCTCAAGATGTGGGTGCCAGTCGCTCCGTCACAAGACATGGAGGCCAGTAGACTCCTTCTCTAAACAGGGAGACCAGTGGACTCCTTGTCAGGACATGGAGGCTAGTGGACTCCACCTACAGACATGGAGGCTAGTGAACTCCATTTCCGGGCATGGAAGCCAGTGAATTCTGTCTCAAGATATGGAGGCCAGTATACTCCGTGTTAAGTCTTGGTGGCAAGGGGACTCGATTTCCAGATATGGAGGTTTATACACTGTCTAAAGACATGCACGCCAGTGGACTCCAGATCAAGACATGGAGGCCAATGAACGTTGTCTCCAGACATGGAGGCCAGTGGACTCCATCACCAGACATGGAAGGCAATGCAAACTGTCTCCAGATATGGAGGCCAGATGGTTCCATCTCAATAGATGAAGGCAAGTGGATACCGTCTCCAGACATGGAGGCCAGTAGCTCCGTCTCAATACATGGAGGCCAGTGGACTCCGCCTCAGGGTATAAAGGTTATTGAACTCCGTCTCATTATGTTGAGGTAGGTAGATACCATCTCCAAACAAGAAGGCCTGTGTACACATTCTCCATTCTGGGCTCTGTCTCCAGACATAGAGGCCAGTGGACTCCGTGTCAGGACATGGTGGCCATTGGAATCCTTCTCCAGATATGTTTATTGAACTACGTCGCAAAGCATGGAGGCAAGTGGACTACGTCTCAGAAGATTGAGGCCAGTGGACTCCATCTCAAGACATGGAGGGCAGTGGACTCCATCTCAGGACAAAGAGGCCAGTTGTTTCCTTCTTCAAACATGGAGGCCAATTGACTCTGCCTAAACACATGGAAGCCAGTGTACTCCGTCTCTAAGCATGGAGGCCATTGGACTCCGTCTCCAGACACGGAGGCCAGTGGACTCCATCTCCACAAATGGAGGCCATTGGATTCCATCTCTAGACATGGAGGCTAGTAAACTCCACCTCCGTGCATGGAGGCCAGTGAACTCCGTCTCAAGTATGAAGTCCAGTGGACACCGTATCCAGACATCTTAGCCAAAAGACTCCGTCACCACACATGGAAACCAATGTAATCCGTCTCCAGATATGGGGGCCAGTTAGCTCCATCTCCATAGATGAAAGTCAGTGAATTCCGTCTCCTTACACGGAAGTCGGGGACTCCGTCTCAAGAAATGGAGGCCAGTGGACCCCGTCCCGGGACATGAAGGCCAGTGGACACCGTCTCATTATATGGAGCCATGTGGACTCCATCTCCAGACAAAGAATCTGTATACTCTTTCTCCAGATATGGTGGACAATGGACTCCGTCTCCAGTAATGGACTCTGTTTCTGTACATGGAGGCTAATGGACTCCGTTTCCAGACATGGACACCAGCGGATTCATTCACCAGATAAGGAGGCCACTGATCACCAGCTCCAGACATGGAGGAAGGTAAATAACGTCGTAAGATATGGAGGTAAGTAGATTACCTCTCAAGACATGGGGGCCAGCAGACTCCATCCAAGGACATAAGGGCAGTTGACTAAGTCTCAGGATATGGAGGCCATTATACTCCGCCTCTAATTATGAAGTCCACTGGATTCCATCTCAAGACATAGAGGGTATTGGACTCCATATCAGGATACGGCGGCTAGTTGTCTCCACTTCAGGACAAGGAAGCTAGTGTAGTCCTTGTCTAGACAAAGAAGCAAGTGGATTCCGTCTTCGGATATTAAGGCTAGTTGACTCCGTCTCCACTTATGGAGGCCAGTGGACTCCGTCTCCAAAAATAAAGGCCGATGGACTCCGTCTGCAGAAATGGAGGCCAGTGGATTCCGTTTCCATATGTGGAGACCACTGGATTCCATATCAGGATACGAATGCCTATGGACTCTGTCTCCAGACATGGAGGACAGTAAAATCTTTCCGGAGACATATTAGCCAGTGGATTCCGTCTCCAGACATGGAAGCCAGTCGACTCCATCTTCAGACATGGAGGCCAGTAGACTGGGTCTCCATATGTGGAGGCCAGTGGACTCCGTTTCCGACTTGGATGCCAGTGGACTCCGTCTCCAGACATAGAGAAATCTTCATATATAAACATGGAAACCATTGGATTCCGTCTTTAGACATGGCCGACATTCCACTCCATCTCCAGACACGGAGGCCAGTGGACACCGTCTCCACAAATGGGGGCCAGTGGATTCCATCTTCAGACATGGAGGCTAGTAGTCTCTATCTCTGTGCTTGGAGGCCAGTGATCTCCTTCTACAGTATGAAGGCCAGTGGACAACGTATCCAGACATGGAGGCCAAAAGACTCCGTCATCAAACATGGAAGCCAATTTAATCCGTCTCCAGATATGAAGGCCAGTTGGTTTCATCTCCACAGATGGAGGCCAGTGAGTTCCATCTACATGCATGGAGGTCGGTGACTCCGTCTCAAGAAATGGAGGCCAGTCGATTCCGTCCCAGGACATAAAGGCCAGTGGACTCCGTCTCATTATATGGAGCCATGTGGACTCCATCTCTAGACAAGAAATCTGTGTACTTTTTCTCCAGATGTGGAGTTCAATGGACTCCGTCTCCAGTAATGGAGGCCACTGGACTCTCTTTCTGGACATGGAGGCTACTGGACTCCGTTTCCAGACATGGACACCAGTGAACTCATTCACTAGCTAAGGAGGCCACCGATCACCGGCTCCAGACATGAAAGTAAATGAACTACGTCGCAAGATATGGAAGCAAGTAGATTACCTCTCAGGACATGGGGCCAGTACACTCCATCCAAAGACATGCGGCCAGTTAAATCCGTCTCAGGATATGGAAGCCACTGTACTCCGCGTCTAAACATAAAGTCCATTGGACTACATCTCAAGACATAGAGATCACTGGACTCCATATCGGGATATAGAGGTAAGTTGTCTCCGTTTCATGACATGAAAGCCAGTGTACTCCTTGTCAAGACTAAGAGGGACGTGGATTCTGTCTCCAGACATGGAGGTTAGTGGATTCCTTCTCCACTTATGGAGGCCAGTGGACTCCGTCTCCAAAAATGAAGGCCGATGGACTCCGTCTGCAGACATGGAGGCTAGTGGATACGGTCTCCAAACATGGAGACCACTGGATTCCATATCAGGGTATGAAGGATAGTGGACTCTGTTGTCCAGACATGGAGGACAGTGAATTCTTTCCGTAGACATATTGGCCAGTGTCTTCCTTCT
>JAUUDZ010079138.1:0-20252 GCA_032361705.1 Panulirus versicolor
ATAATAATAATAATAATAATAATAATAATAATAATAATAATAATGATAATGATAATAATAATGATAATGATAATGATTATGATGATAATAATAATGATGATAAATAATCATTTGTAATATTGATAACTTTACCTAAAAGGTGAAGACCTGACGAGGAAGTACAAGTGAATATGTGAGGATCAGTTGTGTAGGTGTTATGATGCCGGGAGTCCACGTGTCTGGTGTGTTCGAGGACTGCACACACACACACACACACACACACACACACACTACAGCTGGAACATTCATGATGATGTGGTCCTTCCAGCCTAGTCTGTTGTCACGAGTGACACCGAGAAGGTTGGTGGACAGAACAGCCTGGAGTAGGGCAGGTGGGGTTGATTGAGACAGATGTAGATGGGACGTGGTTTGGGAGCGAGGTTGGCCTGCACGACCACGGGCCTTGAATTCAGTGTTGGCGACGTGACTGCAGGTGGTGGTCCAGTGCAGGAAGTTGCTGGAGGTGTTCACAACGCTCAAGCAATCGGGAGGGCTGACGTCAACCTTGATACCACCAGCAGATGTCCTCGACATACTTTCACGGAGACTATGTCATCACCATGATGTAACGCGCAGGGAGGGACTTCTTAACGCGTGAGGCCCCAGCTCGTCTTGAACATTCTCGATTATCATACAACTATTTAGTTACGTTTATGCTGTGTGCATTAATCATGCCCTCTGAGTGTGAGTGAATGCGTCATAATTGTCGTAATACATCCTTTTTTTATATATGGGTTAGATATCTGGCTGTATACGCGTGCTTGTAGAGATACGCAGGGAAGAAAAAATTATTCTCATGGTTCTCTGATTAATATATCGCGTCAGTAGTTCATATTTTTTCCCCCGCAAAGGTTCTCACCGACCTGAGGCCCTACCCACCAAACCCCCTCCGTACCCCGTGTGAGCCAGGTCGCATCTTATCTGTGACAAGTTCCATGTTGTAGACGTCACCAGAACTGGGTTAAGCTGCATCATGATCCAATACATGTCCTCCTCCTGCACGGCGAGCAGTAGCTAGTAAGGCTTGATGGGAAGCTCAGATAGCAGCTCTGTATCGATATCATATGACATTTACGACCATTTATGAAAGACAGTGACCGGACGTGAACCACAGAGAATCCTGGCTGACTTTACGACAGACATACCCTGACGATGGAAGTTCCAAGATCAAACTTATATTCCTTATAGGCAACCCTGAGGTACTGGCTCCACTGGAAGACTTGTTCATTATGATCATAAAACCTGCCATCATGACAAGTGCCACTGAAAAGTGACTTAGATTACATCACTATAGCATGCACAGTACCTGTTTGCGTTGTTGTGGTACCCAAGCCTGTGGCTGCTGGTGTTGTGGTACCCCAGGCAATGGGTGCTGGTGTTTTTGTGGTGCCCCAGCCAGAGTTTCCTGGTGTAGCTGTGGTACCCCAGCCAATGGTTGCTGGTGTTGTTGTGGTACCTCGACCAGTGGTTGCTGGTGTTCTAGTAGTACCCCAGTCAGTTGCTACTGGTGTTGTTGTTGTACGCCAGCCAGTGATTGCTGGTGTTGTTGTGGTACCTCAGCCAACGGCTGCTGATGTTCTTGTGGTACCCAGCCAATGATTGTTGTTGTTGTGATACCCCAGCCAATGGCTGCTGATGTTCTTGTGGTACTCAGCCAGTGGTTGCTGTGTTGTTGTGGTAAATCAGCCAGTGTCTCCTGGTGTTACTTTGGCACCCCAGCCAGTGTCTCCTGGTGTTACTGTGGTACCCCAGCCAGTGGCTGCGGATATTGTTGTGGTACCTGCGCCAGTGTTTGATTGTGTTTTTGTAGTATCTCAGCCATTGGTTGCAGGTATTATAATGTTAACCCAGCCAGTTGCTGCTTGTGTTGTTGCTGTAATCCAGCCAGTGGCTGCTGGTGTTGTTGTGGTACCCAGCCAGTGGTTGCTGATATTGTTGTGGTACACCAGCCAGTGGCTGCTAGATTTGTTGTGTGTATCCCAGCTAGCCGTTGCTCGTGTTGTGGTATCCCAGCCAGTTGCTCCTGTTGTTATTGTGTTACCCAGCCAGTGGCTAATGTTGATTTTGTGGCACCCCAGAAAATAGTCACTGGTATTGTTGTGATGGCCCAGCCAATGGTTGCAAGCGTTGCTGTGGTACCCCAGTCAGTAGTTGTTGGTGTTGTTGTGGTATCTCAGTTAGTGGTTGCTGGTTTTGTTGTGGTACCCCAGCACGTGGTTGTTGGTGTTGTGGTACCCCAGGTAGTGGTTGCTGGTGTTGTTGTGGTATCTCAGCTGGTGGTTGCTGGTTTTATTGTGGTACCCCAGCACGTGGTTGTTGGTGTGGTACCCCAGCACGTGGTTGTTGGTGTTGTGGTACTCCAGTCAGTGGTTGCTGGTGTTGTTGTGGTATCTCAGTTAGTGGTTGCTGGTTTTGTTGTGGTACCCTAGCCAGTTATTCCTGGTGTTATTGTGGTATCCCAGCGAGTGGTTGCTGGTGGTGCTGTGGTACTCAGCCAGTGGTTGCTGGTTTCGTTGTGGTACCATAGCTTGTGGTTGCTGTTGTAGTTGTGGTATCCCAGCTAGTGGTTGCTGTTGGTGTTGTGGTACCCCAGCCAGTGGCTGCTGGTGTTCTTGTGGCCCACCAGCCAGTGTCTCCCAGTGTTGTTGTGGTACCTCAGCCAGTGGCTTCTGGTTGTGTTGTGATACCAGTACCAGTGTCCGCTGGTGTTTTTGTGATACCTAAGCCAGTGGTTACTGATATTGTAGTGGTAGCCCAGCCAGTGGCTGCTGGTGTTATTGTGGTACTTCAACCAGTGGTTGCTGGTGTTGTAATGGTACCGCAGCCAGTGGTTGCTGGCGTTGTTGTAGTACACCAGCCAGTGGCTGCTGGAGTTCCTCTGTGTACCATAGCCAATGACTGCTTTTGTTGTAGTATCTCAGCCAGTGGCTGCTGGTGTTGCTGTGGTACCCCAACCAGTGGCTGCTGGTGTTGTTGTGGTACTCCAGCCAGTGGCAGCTGGAGTCATTGCGGTGCCCCAGCCAGTGGCTGCTGGAGTTATTGTGTGTACCCTAACCAGTGGCTGCTGGTCGTGTTGTGATACCCCAGCCAGTAGTTGCTGGTTTTGTTGTGGTACCTCACCCTGTGGTTGTTGGTGTTGTGGTAACCAAGTTAGTGGTTGCTGTTGTTGTTGTGGTACCCTAGTTAGTGATTCCTAGAGTTATTGTGGTACCCCAGCGAGTGGTTGCTGGTGGTGCTTTGGTTACCCCGATAGTGGTTGCTGGTGTCGTTGTGGTACCCTAGCTTGTTGTTGCCGTTTTTGTTGTGGTATCCCAGCCAGTGGTTGCTGGTGTTGTCGTAGTACCCCAGCTAGTGGTTGCTGTTGGTGTTGTGGTACCCCAACCAGTGGCTGCTGGTGTTCTTGTGTCACACCAGCCAGTGTCCCCTTGTGTTGTTGTGATACCTCAGCCAGTGGCTGCTGTTGTTGTTTTGGTACCCCAGCCAGTAGATACTGGTGTTGTTGTGGTACCTCAGCTGATGGTTGCAGGTGACTTTGAGTTAGCCCAGCCAGTGGTTGCTGGTGTTGTTGTGGTACCTCAGCTAGTGGCTGACGGTGTTGTTGCGGTATCCCAGCCAGTGGTTGCTAGTGTTGTTGTGGTACCCGCGCCAGTGTCTGCTGGTGCTTTGTACCTCAGCCAGTGGTTGCTGGTATTGTAGTGGTAACCCAGCCAGTGGGTGCTGGTGTTGATGTGGTACGTCAGTCAGTTGCTGCTGGCGTTGTTGTGGTACTCCAGCCAGTGGCAACTTGATTCATTGCAGTACCCCAGCCAGTGGCTGCTGTAGTTGTTGTGTGTATCCCAACAAGTGGCTGCTGGTGTTGTTGTGGTACCCCAGCCAATGGTTCCTGGTGTTGTGTAACCCCAGCCAGTGATTGCTGGGGGTGTTGTGGTACCCCAGTAAGTGGTGATTGTGTTGTTGTGCTTCCCCAGCTAGTGATAACTGCTGGTGTTGTTTTGGTACCTCAACCAGTGGCTGCTGGTGTTGGTTTGGTACCTCAGCCACTGGCTGCCAGCGTGTTGTGCTACCCCAGCCAGTGGCTGCTGGAGTTATTGTGATACTCCGGCCAGTGGCTGCTGGAGTTCTTATGTGTACCCCAATCAGTGGCTGCTGGTGTACTTGTGGTACCCCCAGCCAGTGACTGCTGGTGTTCTTGTGGTACCCCAGCCAGTGGCTGCTGGTGTTGTTCTGGTACCGCAGACAGTGGCTGTTGTTGTTGTTGTTGTTGTTGTTGTTGTTGTTGTTGTTGTTGTTGTTGTTGTTTCCAGCCAGTGGCTGCTGGTGTTGTTGTGGTACCCAAGCCAGCGTTTCCTGATGTTTTTGTGGTACTTCATCCAGTGTTTGCTAGTGTTGTGGTGGTACCTCAGCCCGTGGCTGCTGGTTTTATTGTGGTACCTTAGCCAATGGTTGCTGGTGTTGCTGAGATATCCCTGCCAGTTGCTTCCGGTGTTGTTGTGTTACCTCAGCCAGTGGCTGCTGGTGTTGCCGAGGTACCTTAGCCAGTGGCTGCTGGTGCTGTGGTATCTCAACCAGTGGTTGTTGATGTTGTAGTACCTCAGCAAGTGGTTGCTGGAGTTATTGTGGTACCCCAACCACTATATACTAGAGTTGTATACACCCCAACCAGTGGCTACTGGTGTTGTTGTGGTACCCCACTCAGTGGCTCCTGGTTTTGTTGTGATACCCCCGCCACTGGTTGCTGGAGGTGTTGTGGTACCCCAGCAAGTGGTTGCTGGTATTGTTGTGGCACCCCAGCCAGTAGCTGCTGGTGTTGTTGTGGTACCTCAATCAATGGTTGCTGGTGTTGTTGTGGTACCCCAGCTATTGGTTGCCGGTGTTGTGGTACCCAAGCCAGTAGCTGCTGGTGTTCTTGTGGTACCTCAACCGGTGGTTTCTGGTGTTGTGGTATCCCAGCTAGTGGTTGCTGGTGCGGTTTTGGTACCCTAGCAAGTGGTTGCTGGTGTTGTAATATCCCTGCTAGTGGTTGCTGGTGTTGTTTTGATACCCCAGCCAGTGGTTTCTGGTGTTGTTGTGGTACAACAGCCAGTTATTGTTGGTGTTGTTGTGGTACCACAGCCAGTTATTGTTGGTGTTGTTGTGGTACCACAGCCAGTTATTGCTGGTGTTGTTGTGGTACCACGGCCAGTTATTGCTGGTGTTGTTGTGGTACCACAGGTGGTGGTTACTGGTGTTGTGGCACACATGCCAGTGGCTGCTGGTCGTGTTTTGGTACCCCAGCCAGTGGTTGTAGCTTTGCTGTAATACCCCAGTCATTGTCTGTTGGTGCTGTTGTGGTACCCCAGCCAGTGATTGCTGGCGTTGTAACACACTAGCCAGTGGCTGCTGGTCGTGTTGTGGTACCCCAGTCAGTGGTTGTTGATGTTGTAGTACCCCAGTCAGTGGTTGCTGTTGTTGTTGTGGTACCCCAGCCAGTGGTTGCTGGTGTTGTTGTGGTACCCCAGCTAGTGGTTTTTGGTAATGTTGTGGTTCCCCAGCCAGTGATTGCTGGTTGGTTGTGGTATCCAGCTAGTGGTTGCCGGTGTTGTTGTTTTGCCACAGCCAGTGGGTGCTGGCGTTGTTTTGGTGGCCCAGCTAGTGGTTGCTGTTGGTTTTATGGTCCCCAGCCAATAGGTGCTGGTGTTTTTGTTGTACTCCAGTTAGTGATTGCTGGTGTAGTTGCGGTACCGTAGCCAGTGGTTGCTGGTGCTGTGGTACTCCAGGCAATGGGTGCTGGTGTTGTTTTAGTACCCCAACTAGTGGTTGCTAGTGGTGTTCTGGTCCCTAGCCAATGGGTGTTGGTGTTGTTGTGGTACTCCAGCTAGTGATTGCTGGTGTAGTTGCGGGATCGTAGCTAGTGGTTGCTGGTGTTGTTGTGGTACTCCAGCCAGTGCCTGCTGGTATTGTTACGGTACCTCAGCCAGCGACTGCTGGTGTTGTTTTGGTACCCCAGTCAGTGGCTGTTGGTTTTGTTGTGGCATCCCAGCCAGTGGATGCTGTTGATGTTGTGGTATCCCAGCCAGTGGTTGCTAGTGTTGTCGTGGTACCCAGCCAGAGGTTGCTGTTGTTGTTGTGGTACCTAGCCAGTGGTTGCTGTTGTTGTTGTGGTACCTAGCCAGTGGTTGCTTGTGTTGTTGTGGGACCCAGCCAGTGGTTGCTGTTGTTGTTGTGGTACCCAGCCAGTTGTTGCTGTTGTTGTTGTAGTGGTATCCAGCCAGTGGTTGCTGTTGTTGTTGTGGCACCCAAGCCAGTGGTTGCTGGTACTGTGATAGTACCCCAGCCAGTCGTAAGTGTTGCCATAGCTCGACCTAAGATAAACTTTCTTATTTACGAGAAATCGCCGAGGCCACATGTGCATTCCCAGGGAAGCCAATAACGCCCCTTTAGCACGGGAACCAGACATTAAAAGAGGTTGTGGAAATCACGTCACCGCCTAGATTGTAAGGTGCAAAAATGGGAAAGAGAGAATTAATTCGCCTAATGACCTATATTCACCGCGTGAGTCTCAAGTATGCCGGAACGGATCGTCTAGATAAGGCCACTTGTAACGCATATCTTAAAGGCTTTTGGAACGTAGTGTGGGTTGAGCCGATAAGGCTGACGTTCTTTATCCTTGAGTAAGTGTCGCTTGCTGATTCAAAGATCCTGAGGATTGACCAGCGTAGCTCTGGTAATCCTTCTGCTGGGTGGAGGAGGAGGCGAAGTGACCAGATGATGAAAGGCGCCATATGAAGTACGCGGACTCAGGCTGAAAGGGCCTCATCTGATGACTGCCATCAGATCCAACAATATGTAATCATGATAGGCTGCTGTAAATTCACAAACATTGCGGTCCACTTTCTCCGAGTTTTGATATGAGATATGCCGTCACCGTTTTGATTTTCATGTTTTCTGGAACGACTCATCATTAACACAGTAAATGCTGCCGCTGGTGTCCAACCTGGATGAAAGAATGACCGATGGGTGACAGTGGGATGGTTGAGGTTCGAATACGGTTATATTCAATCTCGATGGATGTCAGGGATGTGCAACATTTGTTGCACATTCTGGTAGGATGTGGATTTTTCTCCCTCCGAAAAATTTGTAAGTCCTTCTGCTCCTATCACATTAATTAATAACTTTCCCATTTCTGTCACTATCTCAAACAGCCTCGTTAAGGCCCAGTGGTCTTCTGCTTGTTTGAATTCGGTTGTGTTCAGTCGTATTGAACTGTCAGGAATACGTAACAGTCTGTCATGGCCTTCGACATAGGTTCATCAAGAGTTTTTGGGATGTTGAACTTGTCCAAAACCAAATCATAAGAATTGTCAAAATCAATGGCAAACCATCGATATGAAAAAAGATGACAGAAGGTAAAAACGACGAAAGATGACAGGGAGATTTTTTTGGGCCAAAAAACGAAAAAGGCCTGTAAGTGAAGAAAAAAAAAACGAGATGTGATGACACTTCTTTTGCATAAAGCAATGCTTGACCATACGAGCAGCGTATTTGTGATGATTTCGAGTGGACAGGAATGGTGAATGAGACTCGAAGGAAACTCAGGAGAAAAATTTTCCCAAGTTGCTTCACTAATCGTTTGCAGAGTGCCTTACTTGGCGTCTGCAGGAGGCTGTACAAGGAGAAGGTATGGAGAGTCAGACAACGTCTACAACGATGGGATCAGATGACTGAGGTGGGGGTGAGGGACTGGATGTGAGAAACGTCTACAGTTTAGGGAGTCAACTCATGACTATCTGAAACATGAGCTGAATTACTGTTGAGACTGGGAGACACGAGAGCCCCACCTCCCTTCATCCCTCTCCAGCGTACCAATTGGACGATTTCAGCCACTCCATGCAGTTAATATCCCCTACATAAAGGACGTTAGTCTGGATATGAGACGTCCCGGCCTTGTGGCAGAAACGTAGATGCCCAAAGAATATCATACACATTTCTTGAGTTAGGGGTACAGTAAATGAAATAGAAAACTGATGACACTCAAATAAACTTGGAATTAGCACGGTTTTTACTTCAACACGGAGACGTGGATATAGCCAGAGATGCAAACAAGATTGTGTAGATACATCATGCGACTGTTGTGTCCACAAAAGAAGTAAGATATTAGAAGAACCAGTTGATTAATGTTTATCAGAAGAGGGACTGATAGACTGCGTATCCTTGTTGAATAAATGGAAGAATTCAGGTCTGCTGAAGTGCACTGACGATGTTGTGAGGATCATGTACAACCACTGTTTGTGGCAGCAGAGTCAAATGGAATCCTAGATTTTTTTTCCCCTCACAGAGCCATATTGTGATTGTCCTTACTCATATTCATAATGAAAATGGTTTGACACGACAACGAGAAGTTGATAAAAAACAAAGTGAAAACAATAAGTGAAAAGAAATGACAAATCTCAGCACGGTGCACACGTAGAGTGGAGCTAAAGACGCTGGAGCGACTTTAGTTTTATCGAGACGAAAAGTTCGATGAGAAATCCTGACCAGAAGGTGTAAGGTGGTTCCGGGCACTACTTCTGCGCCTCTAACTCAGGCTATTGTTATCTCTAGCGACAGGTGCGGACGTCACTCCACCTACCTACCTACTCACCAGGCTACCGTGCACCAAGCCTGACCACAGCGGAGAGGGAATAATGATTTACCTCCCATTCGTTCTACTGGTATCACTTCACGTCCATCATGACATGTGATTCTTACGCCAAGCTTCATAAGTTGTGGTGTCTGTGCTGGCATTTCAGCACATAAGAATGATTTATACTTACAAATTTTCAGTGTGTGCCATGTCGGATAAGTTTGTGTTCGGCCATCAACTCTAAGCGTGTGTTGTTGGAGCTGTCGTGTACATATGCCACCAGGTGATAAATGAGTTATCTGCCAGCACAGGACCAACATGAACAAACATGCCAGTAATCGTCACACAAAGATAACTTTTTACTGAATGCATCGTAAACAAGTCATACAACACGATGGCCTGTTGCTTGCCACAGGTAAAACGTGTCTAATGTCCTTGTTTGTCACTGGAAAAACGTCTCCGATCCTATTTCCTCATAATTCCCTCTGGAAAAACGTCTCTAATCCTCTTACCTCACATTTGCTTCTGGAAAAACGTCTCTAATCCTCTTACCTCACACTTGCCTCGGGAAAAACGTCTCTAATCATCGCGCCTGCGACAGGAAAAACCTCTGTATTCATCTATCCTCTTGTTTCCCATTGGAAAGATGACGGTAAACCTCTTTTCTGTAGTTTTTACTAGAAAAACGTCTAAGCCTCATGAATGCCACAGGAAAACGTCATTACCACCCTGTCTCCCCATCGTTTAATACCATGGCAGTAGCACAGGTGACTACTGTCAGACGTGAGCCTGGGCAAAGGCGTGGCTGATAATTTGCGTTGGTGGCCAACCGGGTGGGGCGGCCGCGGGGCGCTCAGTGCATCTGGGAGTGGACAGCTGCGCCACCACAACATTTACAGTCATGGTTCACGGACGTATATCTGCTGTAAGCTCCGCCCATTCCTGTTATGTATATAAACGCGCATGTGCTGTGCAGTCATCCCATAATTCTCTGCTCTACTTTCGACCAAATGAGACTTTGATTACAACTTGGTTACAGCGAATACTGTCGCTTCTTGAACGTTCTTCGAGTTAGTAAGTGACCAAGTGAAGGTCGTACAGCGAGCAACGTGAGGAGATGACGCAGCGCTGGATCATCCTCTCCTTGTTAGTGGTCGTCTTGCGGGGCACCGACGCCTTCTTGGCCACGCCTCTCAACACCAGCGACCCTGACGTGGCCGGGATCCTGTGTCCTGAGCAGGTGAGTGTTGTGTGCCGCTCAGGTGTTGCTGGTGAGAGTCATGTACAGCTAAGGTGCTGCTGGTGAGAGTCATGTACAGCTCAGGTGTTCCTGGTGAGAGTCATGTGCAGCTCAGGGGCTGCTGGTGAGAGTCATGTACAGCCCAGGTGCTGCTGGTGAGAGTCATGTGCAGCTCAGGTGCTGCTGGTAAGAGTCATGTACAGCTCAGGTGCTGCTGGTGGGAGTCATGTACAACCCAGTTGCTGCTGGTGAGAGTCATGTGCAGCTCAGGTGCTGCTGGTGAGAGTCATGTACAGCCCAGGTGCTGCTGGTGAGAGTCATGTACAGCTCAGGTGCTGCTGGTGAGAGTCATGTACAACTCAGGTTCTGCTGGTGAGAGTCATGTACAACTCAGGTGCTGTTGGTGAGAGTCATGTAATTATCATTAGTTGCGATTATGTTTTACAGGGAGAAAGTATGTTTGTGCACACACACACACACACACACACACACACACTAGGTATGCCAAATACCCATTCTATCGACTTGTCCCAAAGGGAGGATGAACAGCCGGGTGGACTGCGGACCCCAGTGTGGTTACTATTAGAGTGTTACTGGGATACAGTCTTATACTCGAGTTGTTCTGTCTCTTAACCTTGTAATTATGTAACATGTCTCTACTCGTATGTATGGATGCACACAGGCCGCCCAGCTATATACCAATTCCCTGGACCTGATCAATCAAGTGGGTACCTGGCATAGACAAGGGTGTGCGTGTGTGTGTGTGTGTGTGTGTGTGTGTGTGTGTGTGTACGTACAAGACATGTTACATGTATACAAGGTTAAGAAAAGGAGCAACACAAATGTAAGACTCTCTCCTCGTAACACAAATAGTAATCACACAGCCACACGCCCTAGACTATGCCAGGTACCCACATGCTGCTCAGGTGCTCCTGGTGAGTTGCATGTGCAGCTGAGGTATTGCCAGTGAATGTCAAGGTTTAACTTAGGGACTTTAGATTTTAGTATGACCGCCTAGAGTGCCAGTGGAACATTGTCCTTAGCCTATGAGGCACCAGTAATAGTTGGATTAGTAAATGAGGCGGACTAAGGCTGAGGCCTGAGGAGAAGAGGCATCAACGGTGCTTATGATTGTCTAAATCAGGTGAGTGAGGCGTCTATAAGGTTTTCTGCAGAGCTGTCAAAGATCAGGTAAAATTGTTTTGAACCTTCTGGGATGCATCAAAACTCTCCTGAGCGAGTGAACATGTCTTTAGGACTTTGATCTGAGAGGCTAAGGTTCTGTTAAGACTGTTGAGAAACGTTATGATGCGAGTGAGATTACTTCCCATGAAGATGCTTAAAAACCCTTTGTTTTGAAGTTACAGATCACAGATTAAGATAGTCCAGGGCATCTGAGATACAACCTCGGCCTCTGATGCTCCTACAGTTGAAATCTATTATATAACCGTGGGATACTATTTCTGGGTTATCATGTCCAGGTTGCTATGCAGCATCGACGTTCACGCTCTCCTGACAACAAGAGGTCGGTCGACAAAGTTTGTTCTTCAAGCTTAGAAAACCTCTGAATATTTGAAATTATAACTGATTACATACATAGACTATGTCCAGCACGACACAGTAAAAGAAGCCCCCCAAAAAGTCCCTCGCTGGGCCCGCAGAACTGGCTACCTTAAATAGCTACACAAACTTTCTTGTTAAACTAGTGCGAAACAACTAAAGAAAAGAAACTCATTTGTCATCAATAACAACTCGAAAAACGGTGATTTTACACTTTCCGCACCACATAGAGTGTTTGGTAAGCGATGGTATACATCCTAATTTAACCTAACCTGGTCGATGAGTGATCCAAGCCCGAACTTCTATAGAATAAATCTATCGATTGCATTTAACAGAAATTTCATAACTTTTGTGGGACTTAAACTGTAGAAATACCCGTAAAAACAAAACAGACATGACGTAGACAGGCAAGGTACATACAGACACTGGGTTATTTTTATTGATGATACTGCCAGGAAATTACGCGACTTATATAAGGGTAAAAGTTCAGTTAAGCTCCGCATCGGTAATAGCTTTGAATATCATGTTATTTTGTTTCTTTTTTTATCTATAGTTTCATGCTTGAAGAATACAACAAGTGAAGGGTATGATTCTTATCCCTTTTTTCACGATATCCAATAATGTGATAGTTGTGAGGGTTACCTATGTAGGTTGATTAATGAAAAAACTAGGTAAAACGCATGCAAGAAATCAACGAAAACTATGAAGATCTTACCAGTCCTTCCAGGCAGCCGAGATTTATCTTAACGTTCAATATTCTTGTGGATGAATACCAATGACACCGATAACCGAGGATGAATACCAGTAACACCGATGACCGAGTATTACACCAATGTAAACTGCAGGCAATCGTCAGATTGAGCGGTCATGCTGTCCCCTATTTCTACTCTGCATCGAGAGGTTTCTCTACGTATTCATTGAATTCTTTCATGTGTTTTACTTAAATATACGTTGATCATTTTCCTTGACATACATAACCTTCACTATTATCACCTTGTCTAATATCGTTCACTAAGATATGATGCTCCGCGTCATGCAATGTAACTGTTATTGTATTCCCTAAACAATGCATTAGCAACTGCAAAATCAAATAACTCCAAAGTCCAGAGCTCAAACCAATGCCTAACTAAACTTGTTTTTACCTTTAGAATTCATCCATACTAACTTATGAAGGCTTTTGTATGTTTTAAAGTTCATTGGAAATATTTTCGCCTTCGGCTGGTTGACCTCTGACTTCTGCGGATGTCAAATGTCAGCCATATTTCCTGGGCTGAGTGACCCTTACTTGCTGGTTCCTGGCCCTAGCCATCACTCCCTCGGGAGAGTGACCCTTGACTTCACGGGTGTCACGTCTTAGCCAAAAATATTTGTGAAGTTGGCATTTGACGGACTCTTTTTTTTTTTTTTTTTTTTTGGTATACAGACTGTGGGCGTGACCCGGGACCACAAATGGATCACTCGTGAGGCCATCCGTGTCAATATCCGTCGGTTCTTCCTGGACAACCCTCCACCCTCACAGCCAAACTTTAACGTGCCCACGACAGCCAGCCTCACGCAGCTTTATCATGCCTACTACGGCGCTGCATCCTCGCCCGCGCGCTTCATCAAGGCCGTCAACTCCATAGCCGCAGCCAACGTCAAAGCCGACTCCGCCACTCAAGTCAGGTAAGTTCACACACTCCCTCATACACTTCAAAGTACAATCACTAATTCCTTCACGCATCTCAGCAACGTTCTTTCACTTCCATACGATGCTCGGGGACGTTCAAGCAGCTGGTGTACGTTTACTAACACACGTCTCATAGTTTGGAAACGTTCATTAAAGGAAACTCTGTATCTGATGAGCTCGTCATATCCAGGTACATAGAAGTTCGTAATTTGACAGGTGTTTCTCAACGTTCATTATGTTCTGCAACACAACAAAAGTGGAATGATTTGTGTTTCTGTGATTTCTCCCATTTATCAAGAGGTCTCAAGCCTCGGGCACAAGGTGACCAGACTACATCACAGGGTAACATTCAACTACTCTTGGTACAGCTTTATCGTCATTGCTTAATTCATATCATCTCATCAGCCTCTCTCCCACGACCAGACACGACCCGGACATCCAGGGTGATGCAGAGGCTCTGGCGTCACTGCAGACGACGTTGATAGCGAGGTATCCACAGATCCAGACGGCCATCCTTGTGGACGAGGCTTACCCGGCTGCCCGCTCCCTCCTCGGCCTCTCCCTCCACTCCATCCAGAAGTTTTATGCACACTCCACCTGGGTCGAGCAAGACCACACAAACATCCTGGCAGACCTCGGCCTCCCAGGGTTTGTATTCGATGATTTGGCCGAGCCGGCAGAGGACGTGTGCACTCCATGTTCAAATCCCCAGGTGAGTAAGTTCACACATCTTCGAGCACGAACTTCCTTGCTCATGCAACTTTTTGTCTTTTTATATGATGGCCAATATGGCACGGACAGAAGCAGCCATGGTAACCATGTTGATAGGAGAGATAAAATAAGAGGGGAGGGGTTAGATTGATTTAAGGTCCTCGGGTCCTCGTAGACCCCAGTTCTTAAAACCAGAAAGGTTAAAGGAAGAGGAAAAGACGTAACCAGGAAAGGAGTTCCAGAGGTGTGCTGTATGAGGAAAGAAGGTATCACAACGGTTCACCCTCGTGTAGCTAGTCTCCACACAGAAACTATGAGAAGAGAGGTAGACAGTCGGAGGCCGAGGGTCTAGTTTAGAAAATGCATCACATACAGACAGATCGGTGACAGAAACTATATCTTCAGATCAAAGAGAAGGGAAACAAACGACATTACGTTGGATGGAAAGGGTTGGTTGAAGAGAAGTGTAAACAGAACGAGACGAATGAGACCCCTGTAGACACAGATTAGCAGCTCAGAAGAAATGTAATTGTAATGCTCTTTATGTGGCCCAGGCTTTCAGAATAGAGTGAAGGACTTGGTAATGCCTAACAAGTTTATGTTGTTGCAAAGCTGAATTGCAGTGCTTTGGAAATGGATGGAAGGAAATAAGTGAGATTTGGAAGGTGGTACAGGTAGAGATTGTGCTTTTGCGTTGGTATTCAACCCTGGTACTGCATCTCTATTCGAAGATGTTGTACAGGTTTGCGTTAAAAGAGAAGAAAATATGTTCAGTATAAGGGAGGAATATCGGAGTAGAGAGGAGAAAGCAACTGAGTTGGAGAATACAGACTTGAATCGTGAGCGTAAATGATTATTGGTAGAGGCTGAGGAATGATCTGTTGTGGAGAGAGAGAGGGTAGAGGACAGAGCAGAACCCTGAGGGACACCTTGCCAGGTGTGTCCTGCCGACAACACCACAGTGGGTCCTCCCTTGCCAGGTGTGTCCTGCCGACAGCACCACAGTGGGTCCTCCCTTGCCAGGTGTGTCCTGCCGACAAATCCACAGTGGGTCCTCCCTTGCCAGGTGTGTCCTGCCGACAACACCACAGTGGGTCCTCCCTTGCCAGGTGTGTCCTGCCGACAACATAGAAGAGCCTTCCTCGCCACTCCAAGCCTCCCATGCCAGGTGTCTCCTGCCATCACTGTACTGTAGTGCCTTCCCCCACCCCACTGTGCCAGGTGTATCCCCCTCCCCTACACCACTGTAATGCCAGCCCCCACCCTCCTAGGTATGTCCTGTCCTAACACCACTGCAGTGCCTCCCTCCATCCAGTGCGAGGATGTTCTTACCCTACACTGATTGCCGCTGTAGTGGAACCAGACTGTTAGGACACGTGTGGGAACCCTTCTCGATTTTTGTAGGTGATTCAGACCAAACTTTTTACGTTCATACTCGTATTTCTCATTCTATTTATGGCTGAGACCTCCCACACTCCTCTCGTCTACAGACATCGCAACATCAAAATCCTCTTATGTGTAGATTAACACATCAAGGATGTTCTTTTTTTTTTAAGCTGTTTTGGTTACCCGTGGCGCTGGAGCACAGCTAAGGTGTCTTGTGCCAACAGGGAGGGTGTGCAGGGAACGTAATGAGTGGTGCTGGCCTGAGCAGCGGCTACTATATGTACAACGACCCTGCTGCTTCCGCCTTCCTCATCGACAAACCCACCTCAGGTCAGTCATCAGTCAGACCCTGTGGTCTGCCACTATCTTGCATCCCTTGCGTATGTCTTTGTGTTTTGTAAATTACTTGTGTGTACACTGCACGCCACGAGCATTCGCTGCTCCTCCACACTCCACACAGCCCCTGTGGTATATCTGTATCTTTCTGACCAGCAGTGACTATGGTGAATATCAGCATCACATTAAACATCGCCATCATACGGCAAACATTGTCATCACACGGCAGTGTCATCATACGGCAAACATTGTCATCATACGGCAAGCATCGCCATCATACGGCAAACTTCGCCATCATACGGCAAACTGCCATCATACGGTAAACACTGCCATCATACGGTAAACACTGCCATCATTCGGCAAACATCGCCATCATACGGCAAACATCGCCATCAGACGTCAAACATCGCCATCATACGGCAAACATTGCCATCATACGGCAAACATTTTCATCATACGGCAAACATCGCCATCATACGGCAAACATTGCCATCATACGGTAAACACTGCCGTCATACGGTAAACATTGCCATCATGGGATAAACACTGCCATCATACGGCAAACTTCGCCATCTTACGGTAAACATTGTCATCATAGGCAAACATTGTCATCATACGGCAAACATCGCCATCTTACGGTAAACATTGTCATCATAGACAAACATTGTTATCATATGGCAAACATCGCCATCACACGGCAAATACTGTCATAATACGGCAAACATCGCCATCATACGGCAAACATTGCCATCATACGGCAAACATCGCCATCATACGGTAAACACTGCCATCATACGGCAAACATCGCCATCATATGGCAAACATTGTCACCATACGGCAAACACCGCCATCATACGGTAAACACTGCCATCATACGGCAAACATCGCCATCATATGGCAAACATTGTCATCATACGGCAAACATCGCCCTCATATGGCAAACACTGCCATCATACGGCAAACATCAGCATCATACAGTAACCACTGCCATCATACGGCAAATATCGCCATCATACGGCAAACATTGTCATCATACGGCAAACATTGTCATCATACGGCAGACATTGTCATCATACGGCAAATATTGCCATCATACGGCAAACATTGTCATCATACGGCAAACATTGTCATCATACGGCAAACATTGTCATCATACGGCAAACATCGCCATTATACGGCAAACACTGTCATCATACGGCAAACATTGTCATGGTTACAGTGAAGGTGAACATTACTTTGACCATGACCAGTAACGTGAGTGTCGCCTGGTACAGGAGGGAAGTGTAGCCACGGGGGAGTCCTGGACGAGAGCGCCAGCAGCCCGGCCCAGGGAGGCATCAACAAGGACACCGCCTCGCCTTGCTTCTCTCCACACTATCACCTCCACGAACAGGCTGCCAACCTGGCTGTCCAGGTCAGAGGGAGAGAGTGAAATGTGTGTGTGTGTGTGTGTGTGTATTA
This sequence comes from Panulirus versicolor, assembly GCA_032361705.1. Taxonomy (NCBI): domain Eukaryota; kingdom Metazoa; phylum Arthropoda; class Malacostraca; order Decapoda; family Palinuridae; genus Panulirus; species Panulirus versicolor. Next base: position 17,005 of record JAUUDZ010079138.1, read on the forward strand.
TGTACGAATGCTGGGGTAGATCTACGTGTATGTGTGTACCTGTGTGTGTGTGTGTGTGTGTGTGTGTGTGTGTGTGTGTGTGTATCTCTTTCGTATAATCAACTTTTGACAAAAAGTCTCCCAGACTTGTCCCATGAACTCTTCACACAAATCTCTGATTTGCATCATTATACTTTCCTCCAAAACAGTTTCTAATATTCCTTTGTATTCTTATTCATTCTTCTTTGTACAGTCTCTTTTGCTGTCCTTGTAATCACAAGTTTTAAAGCTCTCTGATTAGCACCTTGTTTTACACATTCTTTGCGCTGGATTCATTATTTTCAGAGGGAACTGTCTTCACTATTCGAACTCTCTATTTCTTTTGTACCAGTCTCCTGACATCTTCATTCTGCCATGCTGTACCCACGACCTATACCTAAACTGCTGTACACCTCCGTGCCTGCTTTACTAATGCACGCCACTACCACCATCACACGACATGAGTCGTCTTGCGTTGATACAAGAGCCTGATAAAGTAGCCATTCCTTAGCCTTCCCACCTGTCAAAAATTCGTTAGGTTTAGGAGTCATGTTTTGCCTCCGGGATTCTAACGCCGCCTCTGTTGCCAGGCCACGGACCACTATCTCAGCGTGCTGCTTGATGTTGTAGGCAACGAGAAGTACCGTCGACTGTTCGACCTGTACCATGGCTCAGCGCTCTCCATTTCTATCGACACGACAGGCTCGATGACTGACGATATTGATGCTGTTAAAGAGCAAGTCAAGTTAATTGTTGAGAACACCAACCCTGAGCTGTATGTGCTGGCACCCTTCCATGATCCAAGTAAGTGTAAGAGAGACGAAAAGAACAACAGGCAAACACTTGAGTTTCAGTCTTAATGTTATTAATCTTACACACGCAAAGTGTCACGTTTGGACCTGAGTCACTCTGCTCGCCAGTTCGTTCTTAGCTTCTGGTAGGCCCAGCTCATCATGGCCAGAGGAAGAATCCTGCCGATATGTTAATGCAAGTTAGTGACACTGTCGTGTGTGCTGCCCTAGACTAATTTTGACCTCCTCACTCCAGCGTGGGGCCCTGGACTGAAGACAGACAACGCCTCCGAGTTCCTGGAAGCAGTCATGGCCCTCGACGCGAGTGGCGGATACGGTCCCCTCGAGGAAATGTTTTGGTCGGGTTTACAGGTACAGTATTTTGAATCGCTTATGCAAATAATTTTATGTAGATGAATACTCAGTTTCTCGGATAGTCTATACTTACATCATAAGGTTTATGCAAGGATCCGATCAGTCAGACGGACACATTACTCAGGTGAGTAGTGTTCAGAAGATAACTGAAGTGCTTGAGGGAGCAGCAAGAAGGATACGAGCTAAGTAAAACCAAGGAATGAAAGTGTGTGGAGGAAGTGTAAAGGAAGTACCGCTGAAGCTGTTTGATGTCAAAGGATAAATGCAAGGATGTAGTGATAGGGAAACAGCGAAAATATTACACAGAGGAGCCTGCAAAGACAGACACACCTGATGGTATAGGATGTGGGATGAAACGAGCCGAGATGACGGAGATGAGGGAATGGTAAATGTGAGGAGAGTACAGGGAAGGAGCGTTGAATGTTTTGGTCACTAGAGATGAAAGGAAGATGAAAAGTGAGATATGTACGACCCTGACTTTGAATAAATGGCAAGAATGACTAAGAATTGTCGTAGAGGAAAGGGCTGTGTTGAATTAAGAAGCTGGTGAAATATGACGACTCGAAGATAAAAAGAGTATTAAAAAAAAATGATGGAGGGTGAGGAGAAATGTGAATACTGATACGACTGGCTTCAGGATGAATAGAGTAGATGACATTACAACGGAGGAGGTGTGAAACAGGAAGAAATTGTCTAAAAATTGGAGAGCAAATGTGAATGGATTTTCTTTAATTCAGCTTATGAAAAGTAGAGGCAAAATGCAGATGATATGTACGAAATGGTTACAAATAGATGACAACGACAGCAGGGATTGTCTCTGACTGTGAGGCAGTGTCATGTGGGGGTACACCAGGGTCGTTTGTTGTCACCACAGGTGTTCGGTGTCTTTATATATGATGGGAATGAAAAAGGGTGATCATACAGGAGGAAATCATGGTGGCAGAGAGTGACAGTGTCGCAGTTCTTGTATGGAGAGGCTAATATGTGTGTAGAAACGTTTAGGTATAATGCAAAGTTAATTTGGTGATACATGAAAGAAGGACGATGAGAGTGAATGCAAACAAGGGCAAGCTTTCTGTGTATGAATGCGCGTCCCGGTGTGACATTAGCCTGAGGTGTAGATTGAGGCAAGTTATGCGATCAGCCAAGTTGGTCAAAGTAGAGTTCAGGAAAACACTGATGATGGAAGTGGAGGAGAAGGTGCCCCGAGGGGCTTGGTGAGTGATGGACGTTAAAGGTGGAGCACTTTAGAAGTCTATATACGATAATTTGTGATTTCCACCTTCTATCTTGAGATAAAGTAATTGGAAATCAATAATCGGTACAGCAGGATGGAAACTGAAAGAAGATTTACGATAAAGATAGAAGGTTTAAGAAAGATAATTGGCGTAAAAATATCTGAAAATGTGTGCGGTTTAAAGAGAGACAATAGTTTGGCCTTTAGTCATTCGTGACTGAGAACAGTTGGATTTAAAATGGTTGGTAACAAAGAATGAGATCACGCAAGACAGAGGCCCTAGAACAGCTGGAGGTCGCGTGGTCAGCATGGGCTGTGGTGGGTGCTGGTGAAGTGAATGGGGACGCAAACTCTCATTACACTAACCACCTCAAGAGGACAAAGCGAACAAGTTACAATGTCCTTTTACAAGATGTTCGACTTACCCTGTGTGGAGAACTGTTCAGATATTTGTTACCAACTTTTTCAGTTCATCTATATATTGATTTCTTTACATAGTGTTACATAACTGTTTCCTTATTCAATACCTGAAGTAGTATAAGTAATCCAGGCAGCTGGGAATGGACCTAACGGTCGAATAAACATAACAGTTGTTTGAATTCACATAACTAATGAGACGTGGACCTCCGGCAGCTGGCCCTCAGCCTCACGCCGGACTACGGCGACATCTTCACCTTCACCGACGCCGGCGGAAGGGACGGAGAGAAGATGGAGAGCGACATCGCCAGAGCCAAGATGCAACACTGCAAGGTGAGAGGTCGTCGTAGGTGATCGTATGCAAGTGCTCTCTCTCTCTCTCTCTCTCTCTCTCTCTCTCTCTCTCTCTC
>JAUUDZ010079357.1:7667-20237 GCA_032361705.1 Panulirus versicolor
ATTTGTCAGAATATGCTTGTACTGCACCCCACCCAATCAAAATATATAATTCATTAGTATTAGTATTAGTATTCTACCTAAACTATTCTTTCTTTCATCCTTGTTTGCCATCCTGAACGAGTGAGGTAGAATCAGGAACACATGCAGCAGGCCTTATTCACTCACATATATGTTCTATAAGAATATAGAAATAAGCATAAACAAGAAAAAGGTCTGAATATTGTTATGTATAACACCAGGGCCCCTTTTATTGTGTTCCTGCAGCTTTGAGACTGTTCTTTTGTCTGAAGCAGAGCAATGATGGACTCCTTTGGAGTGGAAAGATCCTTGATGAGACTGTACTTATTTGCAACTACTGATGATTATACATCCTTGTCAAAGGTAATTTATCACTCATTGTGTAACTTATCAACTAACCTGCTGGTCCAATTTTGGTGCATCTTTACTCTTTGAATGCTTTTTTGTTATGTACTGAATGTTCAGCTGGTACTCGTCTTGGTTATTTACACCTGAAAGAAACAAAGTGCATCAGATTGATTTTGAGGAGTTCATAAAATGCTAACACCTGTTGGTTATTTAGCACTTTTAAGCATGAAAAAGATATTTAAAAACTTGTACCTATTTATATGGAATCATATAATTTGGCTTTCTTAATAAAGATATCTAAAGACATAAGATTTACTTAAATTATAATTTTGGCTTCCTTAAAAAATTCATTTGTATTTACATTAGTTACTGTCTTAAATCTTTTCAATAGTTTTATTCCTTCCATTGTTATTTCTCTGTATCTCCGATGCCTGTTCCCTTCTGGAACTCCCACAAGGGGGTGGCCACTGCAGTAGATTCTCCATAATTAGTGAACTCCATTGCCACTTTTTAGGCTATAGTGCCTCACCCTTAACAGGCCACTGGCAGAGGGCAACTCTAGCGCAGTGTTTGCAGAGGCTCCTACCTAATGTTCCTACTGACTACTTCAACTCAATACTCCTGCCTTATGTTCCTACATACTTCTGTCCATTGCTCCTACCATTCTTCTAAAAGGCAAGGCTAGCACATCACACTCACACAGGAAAATCTAGTTACAAAGAATGAGCTGCACAAGTTTATTGTTGTCAAGTGTTATGTGTGACATGGAGAGATTGTTTATTGTTGTCAAGTGTTATGTGTGACATGGAGAGATTCTTTATTTGTGGACAGAATGCCAGCAGTCCACATGAGGGTGAGGCAGAAAGAAAAGATAACCAATGAAGTGCTGGCTCACTATGTAGCAATCACAAACCCTCCTGATACCCAGGTGGGTAGTACTGGTATTTTGATTATATCTCCCTGGTCGTTGGCTGCCTACCAACTACTACCTACACTGTTACTATATAATTCACATCTTACTCTGAGACTCCTACATTTTTGGCATTCCAATTGTACATGTTCCAAGATAATACTACAGCTGTAGGTTTCACATAATAAGTCTCTAAAACAGATTCTACTGATGCAGCTTCATTAAATGAAGCCTCAGATTTAGAATCTTTCAGCTACAAGGAAGGAATAGGGACCCATAAATGACTTACAAGGACCTGGCAGGTACTCTTGATACATATGAAGGAACATATGAAGAGCCTTGCATCTCCTTTTCCTCTAGGCAGAAGAGCACAAACAGGAGGGGACCATTATAACCCTGTAAAGGAACGGGATCAACCAGTGGACAGTCTTGGGCAAGCTGTGGCTGCTAAGTCATCTGCAAGGTATGGGATGATCCTAAAGCATACTCACCTGGTGAGGTACCTGAAGTCCTAAACCCAGAGTTCTTCAATTATCAGTCATTCTTTAAAAAATGGAACCCTCTCCTTTTGCTTGTGATTTAAATGGGGGGCTTTCACAAGATCTACCCTTTCTTTATAAAGACAAACCCAGTAAGTAGCTGTTGTTCAAAATGTATGCCAAGAGAATTAAATGCCAAATTTCATCATCAACATACCAAGTACTTCTATGACAAACACTCTTCATGTAGGGGTTATCATCTTCAATTAATAATAGTGATTTTGTCCGTGTAAAAAATTTACACTGCCTAAGTTAGGTCAACGAGGTGTGAAGACAACCAGTTCTGTACCTATAACAACCAGTTTCATACTTAGAAAAATCAGCATCTTATTCAGAATAGCTAGTTCTGTACCTACAGTCAGCACCATATCTAGAACAACTGGCACGATACCTAGAAAAAGTGGTACTGTACCTAGAACAATCAACATATTCAGAACAGCTAAACCATACCTAGAGCAATTGGCACCACATCTAGAACTGGCAACATATCTAGAACCAGCCCCATGCCTAGAACAATTGTCACCTTACCTTGAACAGCTAGCACAATATCTAGAACAGCCAGCACCAACCTATAACAATGGTCATCATACTTGAACGGCATCATACATTAACAAATAGCACCTTCACTAGAACTGGCACTATATCTTACATTGTGTGCTCAGCCTCTGAAGCAGCCAGGTTCAAGAATGCCCACAGACTAGCAAAAGAAGCTAGTAATAATAATGATAATAATAATAATGATAATAATGATACACACCTGTAGGTTTTGGGTCAAGTTGTGCACAGGTGTTTGTTAATGCTGTATCAGTTATTCCTAAATTCTTCAAAATAAACTCGGCAACTTTTTCCAATGGGACTTTCCTTTCTAGTGTGCGACTTGTAGGATTATTGCAGATCCTAACATCCGCTTTTTCTGAATTCGTCAACATTACCATGTTGGGCACACACAAATCCTCCAGTACTGTTTCAGCTTCTTTTTGAGTCTAGAAATAGAAAATAGAAAAAAAATGTCAGTTATATAGGAAGTAATACTGACCACTTTCACAATCTCTTAATAAATATCATCCTTGTCCTACCGGGCAATTCTGAGAGGGAAAGAGAGATTATCAATCTATGAGTACCTGTGACAAAATGGCAGGTCTAACATGAAGTGCTCACCGCACGTCTTGCTTGAGGAATGAGACTATTCTTCGCAGATACCACCTATATTACAGAGAGAGAGAGAGAGAGAGAAAGACTGTTTACCTAAAGTACATATGATGAGATTTTGCTTGAGGCAAGGTTAGTAAGAGGCACTCTCCACATAACTTTTTTGATACATAATACTGCTGTAATCTGGAGACACATTTTCAACAGCTGTTTATTCTCAGTTGACCCATACCCTCAGGCACAAATCAAGTTTTCTAAATGATTCAGTGCTCCCTCCACTTTACCCCTTCAGTCCTGACCACATCAAAAAGGCTACCTTCATTAGCTTGAAGAATTTAACCAAAATCTAAAGTATTAGAAAATATAATAATTTAACCCTTGATGTCCTGATTACTTTCAAGTTGTTCACCACTTAGACAAAAGGAATGGTCTTATACTTTTCTTTTTCCCATTCTGCATTGAAAAAATAATAAAAAGTAGAGAAAAAATACAAACAAGTAAGCTAACAATATCTTACAAAGGCATGGTAAGACACAGAAGTTATTGCATAGATTGCCTGGCAAAAACAGTGGTAGGTTAGCTAGGGAAGGGTGACTTTAGAAGGAATTAGCCTCATGATACAAGCTCACAAGATGACATATCACTATTTATGGTAACTATCTACATATTTCCACTTATTTATATATATTTACATATATTCACTTAAAAGTATAATTGCTATAATATCAGAAACTGTATACCGCATATCAGATATCTGCTTTATCAAACACACAAAGCATGATCAGACTATTAGGAGATATATCTGGAATTAGTCTGATAACTCTGATGATAGTCTGAGGCTACCTATGCATGCATTCAACACTTGCAGTAGTAAGTACAGTACAGTTTAGTTTCTGTACACAAAAATTATCGTACTACTGTTATGCTGTTATGAAATATTAATACTTTTGTATACTCTGAGCGTTAGCTCATTCTTGCCATGTCACCCATGCTATCATCTCTAAGCCCAGGCACGTCTGTTCCACGAAACCTCATTTTCTGCTTCCATAGAGACCATAAAGTACTGCATTGCTTTCATAATGACTTTACTGTTTTGCACTGTGACTTCCAAAGATAAAACTTCAGACACTCCTTAAGAGGAAAAGGCAGACTTTGTCATTGAAACTGAAGCTGGAACTCTTGGAATAGCATGAAAAAGGATTCCCTACAAAGCTATTACTGGAAAAATTTCACACAATGAGACAACATTCTACGATTCTGTGCATGGTAAAGAAAAACTAGGACCTCATTAATGCTCTTGGAGGCCAACATTGAACAGTGTGTTAGTGTACTTTGTAAAGAGAATGTACAGCAGAAGCTATGGAACATAAAACTGTCACTCTTAGCTTAACCTAGAGGAGCTTAGGAGATCTGATGATGGTCAGAAACTCTTGGCAACTACAGCCTCTATAAGGAAAAGTTGAGAAAGGTAAGATCATGGTCTTTGTCTGGCAGTTCATGAATTGCTTCTCTAATTAGTTGGGTGAGGAGCAGTTTGTTAGATTGGATGGAAAGCTTCTTTGGTACATGGATTGAGGACCAAAACCAAGGAATATGATCATGTCTAGACCTATCATCCAGGAGCAGGCAAGGTTATTATTATATGACTGGAAGAATGAAGTAGATGAATCAAATCAGGAGGAAGAATTTCTCAGAAAGTAGAGGGTAGTTTTAGTTTAGAAAACATCACAGTGTCCTAAGATCCTTATATATGCATGATGAGCATTTTGCTAGTACCACATCTTCATCAGGGAGAAGTAACATAAAGTATAAAGTTAAAAAAAAAATACATGAGTATAAAAATGGAACATCATCACCATGGGTTGTCAAAATATACTGTGAAAGAAATTGTTTTACATTTTTATGACAATGTAATACCAACAAAAAATGTCTAAAGTTTCTTACCATACAGTGGCAGTGATCAGCAGTAATTTTTGCTGCCCTGAGTTTTCTGATTATATCAACACGATCTTCCAGTTGTTTAAGTCCTATTGCACATACCATTACAGTAATTGCACCAGATCCACAACCAAGACCTACAAAGATAAGGGAAAAAAATATTTGTTTATTAGCTTCAAAATAAAGATACATCAAATCTTCAGAAAAGAAAACAGCCCAAGGTTGTACTTTTGTCCTGTCAATCCTTCACTTTCTCTACAGGTACTTATTCAGGTGTTTAGGCCCATTGTGTCATTAATATTTGAATTAGGAAATAGAAAGATTTCAAGTAGGCAGCCACCGATCAGCAAGGTATATGACTGGTACAAATAGTCTGGGTATTGGGAGGCTTAGTGATGTGTGCGTAGTGAGCCAGCACTTCAGTGATTGTCAAGTTGCACTCCACTGACCCAGGTAGCTGTCTTTTTGAAAATTCTGTCATACCCACAGTTGGACTGCTGGTATTCTGTCCACAAACATATAATCTCTCCTTGTTACAAATCACACTTGGCAACACTTACCTCTCTTTACTCATTCTTCACAACCAGATTTTCCTGTGGTGAGTGCTTTGCACTAGCCCTGCCTATTGGCAAAGTGGTAGGAGCAACAGATAGCAGTAGTAGGTAGGAACATTAGACAGGAGCTTTAGGTAGAAACATTATGTAGAGGTAGTACATAGGAGCATTAGCTGGGAGTATTATGTAGAAGTAGCAGCTTATAACATTAGGCAGGAATATTGGGTAGACACATTAATTAGAAGTAAATGGCATGAAATTAGGTAGGAACCTCTGAAAACACTACACAAGAGTTGCCCTTTGCCAGTTGCCTGTTAAGAATGAGGTGCTAAAGGCGAAGAAGCAGCACTGAAGATCAACAGTTATGGAGACTTTTGCTGTAGCCACCCCCTTGAGGGGGTTCCCAAAGCGGATGGGTATCACGAGATACAGATAGAGAGAATAGGGAAGATGAACAGAATGTTCATATGTTGATAGCTCTCCACGATGGTAAAATAACTGATACAGGGAGAAAGAGACCAGTACACTGGAGAAAATACAATGAAACCTTAAATTGCAGGGGACTACACACACAATGTGAGACTTGTCAATAAAGCAGACAAATAAATTTTGTGGAAACTATCCATTCTAAGGCAATTATCTGAAACATATGGAGCAGAGCTAATGTCTTCAAAATGAAGGAGATTTTTAGTATAAGATACACTTAAATATGTCACTTTCCTAATATTCTTCCAAGCATAGAAGAAAAGAAAAGTGCACAAAAGCAATGCTATTTACAACTTTGCCATTGTGTATGACACCCAGTTTGCTTCTTTACACAGATTAAACTGAAATAAATCAAACCTGAATACTTTTCTGTGTTGGCCTATGAAGCATTCAAATACAGCATAGCCTCTTTTGTTGCACATGATTATTTACAATGTATTAAAGAAAGTTTCAACTGCACAGTGAAAATGAGTGCAAATATGCAATTTGAAAGTAACTGTAATCTGATCACAGTGTTTTCTAATCACAGATATATCAAGAGTATATGCTAAATGCTGATAAGTCACACTTCATTTTCTGAAATAAGAATGTAGATATCTATGATCACTTAGATGTTATTGTAGACCTGGGTAGTTTCAGTGATATGTTGTATTCACAACTTTAAGCTATAGCGGTATTTTCTTGCAAAATGAACTACTACCCTAAATACCCACAATCTGTTGCTGTACAGAACAATTTTCTTCAACAATACTCACCAGACACAACCTGAGATATATCTCCTCGACCAGTAGCAGCTAGTTCATTGACATCACTGATGCAACAAGCAAACTTCTCTAAAAAGAGACTTACACCCACAGCAACAGGTACATCTTCTTTCTTCTTTGTTGACACCAATCTGCTCCTGATAAAAAAAATCAGTATAATCTGGTAAAGTGAAATGAATGGTGTTATTTTTTCAGAGTTACCAAAGATTATAACTGAAAATGAAGATAACAAGATGTTCAAATGAAAAATGAGTAGTATGTTGCTATAAAAGTACTTCTTCACATCTGTTTTTAGCAACTCTCATAGAACTTTCACTGTCAACTACATTGATATGTTTTAAAAACAAGGGTGTGATCAGGTCATCCATCACTCTTTCCTTCTATGGTGAGGAGCTTTAAAGCCTTTAGCCTTTCCCTTTAACTCAGGTCTCTTATCTCTGGTACCTTCTTTATTAGTTGGTAAGACGAAACAAGCCTTCTAATAATACCTGTTTGTACAGTATGGGGGAAGAGTTCTGTGCTCATGCTTTTCATCTCTTAAACTTTCTTTACCATTAAGTAGCCAATTCCAGCTATGCAATATCCTTACACTAAAACAGTACTTCTATATGTCGTTTCTAATAAGATTCATGCCCAGCTTCTTATCATAGCCTCAGGTTACTCTGGCATTGCATCTCTATCAGTATTGTTTAAATGATTCAGAAGCTTGAAGGCTGTAATCATGTCACCCCTTTGTGGCACTCTGCATCTCATTAAAGCTTAGGTCTTTTAATCAGGTACCATCTAAGGTGCCCTTCAATGGTCCCTCTCACTAAAATCTTTCTGCTTCTTTAGGTAGAGTGAGCAAGTTTAAAAGCATGCCCCAGTTTTGGTCTGATGTATGCTGTGAATGATTTACTAAACATTTCCATATCAATATAACATCAGCTTCCACATAGTATTGGCTTGAATGACTGTTTCATACTTGCAGTAGCTGAGAATTAAGGCATGAGCTTGGATAACAATATGAGACCTAATTGTGGCAAACAGAAACGTCTGTGGGGCCTAGATGTGGATAGGAAGCTGTGGTTTCGGTGCATTACACATGACAGCTCGAGACTGAGTGTGAACAAATGTGGCCTTTTCTGACTATTTTCCTGGTGCTACCTCACTAATACAGGAAACAGCGATTATGTATCATAATAATAATAATAATAATAATAATAATAATAGTAATAATAATAATAGTAATAATAATAATAATAATGATAATAATAATAATGATAATAATAATAATAATGAAAAAGAAAAGTTTTGAAGAATGAATAAGTTCCTCCCTAGGGTGGTGTCCCGCAAACTGAGAAATTCTCTAAGATACCATGGGGTTAGAAATCTCTAACCCCTACCTTCTAATCCTGCCTTGCTAACCACCTTTCAGTAGTTGCAGCCTTCAGTACTGTCCAGGTCCACCACCTGCCAGTCAGTAACTGCCACTCGACAATCATGTTGTCCCATTAACCAAGCTATGAATTGTTTTTTACATACTTCAGATTGGCTAATCCAGTAAATTTTGTGTTTTTCAATACAAAAATTGGTTGCCCCAATTCTTACAAAAAAAAATAAAGTACAGTATTGCATTTATCTTGTACCTTTTCAGAGTGTAAAAACAAAAACCTTCAGCTGTGTTTTGCACACTGGGGAAGCCAAAAAATTCAGTTGCACACTGTAATGCCACTACTTATTTTCATATTATGCTATTACAAATGAAATAGAGAAAACACATGGACATGAGTCTCCTTACTGGTGTTGAAGGATGAGGTGTTCATATGAGCCCCCTTGAGCAAGAAGGTCTTGAACAATGGTTTTTTTCCTTGGTACATCCATTAGAAACTGACACATAAACCCGCAATAAAGATGAGCATCCGCTACCATAAGAGGGCACAGCCAGATATCAAACTGGAATAAAGTTAAAAACAAACATACATATTAGTACAGTATATCTATGTGAAGCATACTGGGCAAGAAATAGACAAAAGACAAAAGTTGTAATAAATACATGCTAAAAAGCACAGCTAAAGTTTAGCTATTCTAAAATGAGTACATTTCCTTTCTTCCATTTTAGCTTGAGACTGCTAGGAGTATACAAAAAATAATTGCATATGAGACTACAAAATTGTCATTCATATAAACTATACAATGATGAGGATATATCTTAGATCTGAGAAGCATAAAAGTAAGAAATAGTTCAAACAGCTACTGTATTTGAAAACTGGTAAACTGGTTTTCTTCTTTCCTTCTTCATATCCAGGTCAAAAGAAGACAGAAGGCCCAAACCAACAATAGAAAAATGATGAGATGAAGATAGACATGATCCAAAATTATCACTGATGTTAAAAATGGTCAGCATAATAATATACTACAAAGCCAAGATTCTTATAATGATAATGAATACCTTTTTTAATAAACCTGGATAAAATAATGATGAGTTATTGCTTAGTGAATATCAGTTTTGGGGTACTTACTAACTGGTTCTTCACTGCTAAGGCTAACGTCTTACAGATAGATTTTCAGGCTGTGAAACAGCTTTGGGCATTAATGAAAAAAAGGTCATGGTTTTAACTGTTTCACTCTTAAAGCTAGCTGATTGTTACTATTATTTTATTTTCACTAATGCCACATTTGGGTCTTTTTCTTTAACACTAATACTCTTTCACAATATGGAACTTAAAAAGGGCACACATTTAATGAAGGTAATCAAGAAGTTTGTCATTGTCTCCCTCTTCAGCAGCACCTAGGCCTGCTTGACTTCCAAGACTAGATTATATTTGCTTTATGCTAATCTCTTGGAAAAACTCTGCTTTAGAAAATGGCACTACAAAACGTGATAAATCCTGTAGGTCTCAATTTATGAGGTGCTGGTCCATCTTCATTAAACTGAGCTTGATTTAACCCCTTAACTCCTCTAGATGGATTTTATGCCACACAAGAAACTCCTATAGATATATATTTATACGTCGAAATTCGAGGCCACCAGCCAAGCTTGGATGTTTGCCATGGTGGGAGTGCAAAAAAATTTCTGCCCACAGTCAGTCAGTCACCCTCCAGCCATGCTAATGACAGCATATTCTCAAGAGTTTTCTGGGCCATAAATTAAGTGACTTTTAGCTAAATACTGAGGACCAGGCAGATGATTCTGAATTACTTGACGAGGATCTGTCTTTGGAAACTGTGGAGAGTTATTTCATCAGTGACTCTTATGAAATGACCTAGATGAGGCAGGAGAAGGTGTTTCTAGCACAAGTGGAGGTAGTGTTACTAGTGTCAACATGACACTGCATCTCATTGGTGCATCTGGTAATTCTACAAACTCTTTACTATGAAAAAATTATCTTTGAATCACAACAGTTATTACAAGAAAAAAATTTACTGTATAAAATAAAGCAAAGTTAATCTTTAATAAATTTCTGGAGTTAGTAAGATAAATAATATAACATGTATTGACAACTCACTAGACACTCGAGCTTTACCTCCGCAAATTTTTTTTGTGTCTATCTAGATCTCTCTGACACCCGTTTGTGCAGACAGATGTACAAAACTTCTACACATCTGAATAATAGTAGTGGACAAAATACATTCCAGAAGTGATTTTTATCCACTGTAATCTGAATACCTATAAAAGTTTAAAGTTGCATATATTTCCCATACAACTTGAAAAACCTGGAATCACAGAGTTGGAAAGGAAACCTTACAGAGGGTTTAGGAGATTATATACAACTTATAAATGTGAAATGCAACCTAATCAGGCATGAATCTCCTCTGATGAAGGTTACTTTCATCATTCTCAAACTCACATTTGATTAGATAACCCCCTTGGCAATTTGGTTTGAAGATGATTTTCTTTGCATCTTTAAACAAACTTTTTGGTTCTTTTTCCAAGGTAATTGCTATAGTGCATAAAATAAAAGGAAACCATTTTGTGTCCTTGGCACTATTTCATGATGATTGTCCACTGCCTTATGACTGATATTAAAATAGTCCATGGGACAATTTGCTTCTTTTTTCGAATATTCCCAAATTCCCAATCACATACCAAGTATGAACAACCAGGCACTAAAAAGATGTGTTCAAAGAACTGTAGCCTTTTACAGTGCAGTTCATGGAGACAGTTCACAAACATGTTTGTCCAGCACACTCATCCAAAAAGACCATTAATGGCCAAAACTTACTTTAGCATACACTGCTTGAATCTAGTGCTTTAAAGAACTTGCTGTCTCCATTGAACCCTTGCTGTTGTGATCTTATCCTAAAAGTTATACCACTGATTTGTTTAGATTGTAGGTCCACAGATTTGCACTTATTTGTTTAGATTGTAGGTCCATAGATTTGCAGTTATAAGGAACATTGTTTGAAAGCTTCAATGCTGGCAGGGTTTGATGCATATCACTGTATAATCCTAAAACATCAGGGTCATTATTCTTCATGAAACACTTTATTAGTGCCTGGATTTTACTGGCAAAGTCTTTGTGGTCTCCATTTTCTTCCTGAACTTCAGCTACCCTTTGCAGATTTCCAATGTCTTGCACTACTGATGCATCAAAGTCAACACATGTCATACAGGTGGCAATCCTTAGTGGTTCAAGTATAATGTTTCATTTGAAGTTCATCTGCATCATCAGCAAACTATAACTGACTCACCTCCCAAGCAACTCCATCCCTCTCAGACTGCAGGCCTATCCCTCATCTCAAAACCCTTGCATTAACTAACCTCACCACCCCATCCATAAACAGAATGAACGACCAGAGTAACATCAAACACCTCTGTCTCAGACCCACCTTCATGTGGAACCACACACACTTCCCTCAATGTACATGAACACATGCCTTACTCTCTGGACATCATCCATCCCTGCATTACTACAAACACCCACTTAACACATTCCAGGACATATCATGTCCATAATGCACCAACAAAAATGAAGACAATGAACACTTACTGCTTAGATGCCCTGCACTCTCCCCACATAGATACACACACCCTCACTACACCCATAACCTAGGGGTCCTGCCCAGTGGTTGTGGCTAGCTTCCTCAGTGCTGCAGGAGTTTTATAAAGATAGAAGAGACTCCTGAGGCATGAAGGAAGCAAGTATATAAAGATAACTGAGTGTTCCTGGACTCTGCTTGCCAGCTGTATCACCATGAGTGGAAACTCACCTTCAATGAGACTATCACTGAAAGTGGATGGAAAGGATTACAAAATCATCAAGGAACTAAACCACCTCCTAGGAGCCCACCTAAACCTGTTCCCACATGGATCACAGCTAAAAAGCTGCAGAAATCCCATTAAAGGGGACCTTGGGGTGAATAACCAACTAAATATAGATGAACACAATCAGTGCTGTGCATACAACAGTATAATGCATGAAAGCAAAAAAAAAAGAAAGAAAAAAAAAAAAGGCTAATAATACATACCAATTGTAACTTATGCAGTTGTTGAGTGAACATCATGAACGGTAACCAAATTAGCAGCCTGACATTTGTGACAACTCGTCTAATATTTTTCACATGGACAGTTACTACAAAACAACACCTATGAACATGAAAAATTATCAGCAAACATTATACCTTAATACCAATTATAACTGAGGCTTCCTTCATGTCCTGAAGGTCAGCCAGAACCTGTCTAATTGCAGAGAAATCCTTGCAGCGTGAACTCATTTTATTTTGAAGATGCATCCTAACATCCTCCAGTGGGCCATTCATATTCAGGAATCCTTTCAGTGACTCGGCTGAAGATCTGGTGACTCCAGTATCACAAATGTAATTGATAAATGCTTCCATATATTCTGGAGTCCTTCTCTTGGTATTCCACTCCTGTGTATGAT
>JAUUDZ010079467.1:5342-20233 GCA_032361705.1 Panulirus versicolor
AACCTACTAGAACCGTAACGTCGTAGACTTGAAACCTACTAGAACCGTAACGTCGTAGACTTGAAACAAAACAATTAGCAAAACTGTAACCTTGAAGACTCAGGATGCCTGATTTGCCCATTCTTTCTGGAGAAACAAGTATTTGAAAATCTGCGTGAGGAAGTGTAAGAGGGAGTGAAAATGAGTGTGATCGAGAGGAAGTGAGAGGAGTAAAGTATCTGCGTCCAAGTCACGTACACCAACACCTGCGGACACTTGCTGCAGCCGGCTTTGTTAAGAGGCACACCTGCGGACATATACGCATCTCGAAACACTTGTGTACATAGACTTCTCGGTGCATGTTTGTGTGTGCAGCAGGCGTTTCCCTTCAGAGTTCTGAGTAGTAGCTGGGCATGTGGTGTGTGATGTTAGACGTGGAATAAGTTCGGTTAATTGACAAGCAGACTAAACAAAGTTACGCGCAACATATATTGATTAATGTGTCATTGGCCGAATTATGACAAGAAGCAAATTGAACATCATATAACTAATAACTTATTTGTTTTTCCTGAACACTGCTTACGATATGTACCTGAACCCGAGCACTTGATACATGCATATAAGAAGGCTAGGTGCACGTGCTGGTAAATGTCAAACGCAACGCAGTAAATACGGCAACCCAGGAAGTGTAAGGTCAAAGAAACTGACGAGAACCATTATCACGACACCATAGCTGCACGAGATAATTGACCAAGGTTTCACATCTCAGCATGAGTGGCTGCTGCAGGGTCACGTCTGTCATGCTGTGGGTGTACTTGGTCATGAGCATAGTGGTGTGGGCGGCTGGGGGTGTCAGCGCTGACCACGATACAGCTGAAACTTATAAGTCGACATCCTCCTTCCCACGAAACTCGGATTTGCTCAAGGTATGAATTTCTGAAACAACATTACGCAATTTGCAGAAGTCAGGTAGCTGGCCACAATTACCAATCAGGACCCCTGATCATAAAGTGTTATGACGTGTGCGCGTCTATGTGGAGAGTGTGCAGGACAATAGAGCAAAATGTGATCAGTTTTTCTTTATGGTAGTTGCACTGTTGGCAAGATGGGGCTTGGGATAGATTGAAATGATGTTTGTAGCGTTGTAGCGATGCCCAGAGCGTAAGCTGGATTGTGTGAGTGTGTTCACCTGGAGTTTAAGATTACCGAGTTGGGAGGTCGGTGGCTTGGTGCTTGTCAGGTTATCTCAGTGTGCATGTGTTTTGTCAATGGTATATTAGTTGAGGGTGGGTGGAACTGTGAGTAGGTGTTAGTGAAGTGTGAGGCAGGGGATTGGTAGTTAACTTTGAAAGACTTTGCACTAAATTGATGAGTGTCCAGGACGTTGAAGTGTAATGGAAGAATCTTTGTTCCATTATGATGGTGGAGAGTGTTCGTGGCTGCTAGGCAGCAGTTTTACGTAGTTCTTACTTGTTCGTTCGTGTCTGGTGGGTAGATAAACGGATACACACCAGATGGGGTAAAGTACCACAGCTGCTACAGGTCTAGCTAGACGACATCTTGTAACCCCGCTCGAGTTTACCCAGGGGTGTCCAGATCCCTGGAAATGACCCTCCCTGATAGGCTATCAACTTGCCAGATATGTCCATATTCGGAGACATGGTACTCATTGATACGCCTGCTGAACCTGCCAGGAGTGTCCATACCCAGAGACATTGCCCACACTAACTGGCCCTATCAACCTACAAAAGGGCAGCATTTTTCGTTACTGTCTTTAATGATATTACTAGAACTCCTAGTAAACTCAGTGACAAATTATTACTACTCGCCTCACACATCACATTCCCATCCCTCATTTACAGGCACCTGACCGAACGAAGTAACCGAATATTGACCTATCATGGTGATGCAGCCACACACAGCTGGAGATCTCAAGGAAAGGGAGTAGGACTCGAATCTTTTAAACTATACAAACCGCTACATGAACCGTGAGTTGGTTGGTCGGTTGTTTGGGCCTTAGGCCTGTCAACTGTCAAGGCCAACAAGCCGTCAACTTCATGCTACATCCACCAAAAGAAAAAAAAATATTTTTTGGTGTTAATTCTAAGACTGTATGCACTTTCACTGTGTTTCTAGCTCATGACTGTATAGATTCAATTCATTAGTTTTAACTCGATCGATTTAATCACAACTAAATATTGTGGTAAAATATGAATTTTGTAAATCAAAATCTGACTGACTTCGTTAACAGGAGGGAAAAAATGTCAAAAACACTTTCGAAGGAAATCACTTGACTGAGGTCAGGATGATACTGACTTATGTCGACCTAAGACTCGAACATCTTCAGTGTCCTAAACTGTATGTACTCGTGCGAGACAAATCTTAAAGTGAACCCACCAGAACCCTAAGAAGTTACCTTATCACAACCAAATCTACTTGTGTATTACTCAACTGATGATCCCATGATCCTAGGAGAGGCTGGCAGGATAGGTCTGAGGTAGGGAAAGTAGAGGGAGTGGGAGGTAACTGTCTTAACCCGGAGTGATGGTGTCATCTTCAGGTTGTGATGCCCGAAGGAGTTCCTGCCGGGGAAGAGCTGAAGATCATCTCCTACCTGGCCTCCCTCAACCGCTCCCCAACACCCATCATAATCACGTGCGTCTCTCTTAACCAGATCACCTTCCTTCACTGATCTTCCTCACGTGAGTCTGGGTGGCTTCCTTCACCAATCTTCCACATGCTAGTCTGGAGGGTTTCCTCCACCAGTTTTCCTTACGAGTTCGGTTGGCTTCCTCACCATCTTCCTCACGCAAGTGTACCTGGCTGTCCTCACCATGTCTGCCTGGCCTCTCCCATCACAATCAGTCGTCTCCAAAGTGACTTGTCTCACAATCATGCGAGTTCCATGTTTGGTGTATCAACCTCGCCCTACAGGTTTCTCGCCCATACTCTCCAGCCTTCTTCATACCTAGGGCTATACCGATCCTCCATCCTTCATCATACATAATGTGTAAGGTCTTCATGGTCACTGAGTACAGAAGACTTGTCATGTATCAGACATGTAGTCATGGTTGACCCAGTAACTCTAACAAAAAAAAAAAAATTGTCATTCCAGGTTCCTGACGCAAGTGAAAGGAGAGTACCACGTGGTAAACCTGCCAGCGGCACGTGTCCGTACCGACTAAGGAGCACGTAAAAATTAGCGCTACCGTCTACCAGCTGCCCGTGTGACAACAAGGCTCATGTGAGCGTCATCACGTGCTCTATCAAGCAGCCACTTGTGCTCGGGTATGCTGAAGGAGACGACTCTACCACGTCTTGCGCCAGGCATCTGCACGTGTTTGGCGCCGCCGAGGTCAACGTTGACTCCAGATGTCAAGTGAACCACAAGATTGATTGTCTAACTCATGTGTTGAGCTCGCCATCCGTTTACACATGTCCCTTGGTGTAGCACGTATCCCTGAGTGTGGCAGCGTGTGTCTCCAGGTGTGAGAAGCGTCCCTTGGCGTGGCAGGTGTCCAAAGATTTCGCAAGGGACGCGACCACATCCACGCCCGGGACACATGACACCTGCATGAATACCCGCACTTCTTGATGAAACATTTAGTCTCACCAGATTGTCTGTAGCAGCTGCAGTAGTGGTAGGCAACGGAAGATACAAGTATTCATTATACTGAGGAATTTGTGTAGTGAAAAATATATAGACAAACACTACTGAGATGGTCTCTACCTCGTCCTTGTGTTCGTTATTCACACATCACTCACTATGTTGTGTTGTGTAACACTGCCTTGCCCACAGGCCGCCATCCTCCGAGGTGCTTATCTCATTTCTGGGAGTATTTACGTAAGGATTTCATGTACACATGACGTGATCAGGACGTGATCAAGTACTTTGCACATTTTTTTTGTACAGTCAGCCATTAATGACCAGAACACTACATTAATGACCACCACTTAAACCTAACTAGAACTTCATTTACCAATGTAGTTAATGAGCGTAGAGACCCAGCACATTACCTACCCTAACAAGTTTTTAATTAGTCAAGAATTAACGCATAATTGTTAAGGAGTTCAACTTTGCCTTTCCTAAAAGAAGAAAAAAAATGTAAAGATTTCAAATTGTCTGAAATTTCTCGACATGCAAACAGTTGTACAGGGATGGTCGGACCCAGTCTTCCACATGATAACGGTTTAAGCATAGATGAATCAGCAACACCACAACATGAACATAGTCACCACAATACACAGACCTGATGGTAAACTATGAATTTTTCATAGTTACATTTATACTTCACCGACCGCATGATTCAACGAGGTGATCCAATCATTGAAAATACGACAACAAGGCTTTCAGTTGTTTGTAGTAGCCATGTTGTTTATAAGCACTGCCTCACGTAAGCTTCTAACATGATTCGTACGAGTGTACTTGTTATCTTTACGAGAAGATCAAGCTGACAACACCTACTGAATATTTAGAGAACGAAACTGGTTTCGTTATCACAGGTATCATTGTATAGACCTTATTCACTACCTATACCAAACACTGGACAGGACATCAACACTGGCGGCTCCTTCCTTACAGCAGGAATTTCCCGAACAATTACAATTTTCGCAGAGACAAAAAATAGAAAACATGGAACAGCGAAAGTATTCTAGTGGGAGGCACAACACCTGACGCTTATAATACTCTCACGGAACAACAATGTTTCTTACCTGTATGGTGAGTCATTTCGACAATCTACTTAATTCTACAATTCAGGTCTTACTATAACTAGAACATCAACAAACTTTCCTCCTCATACTGTTCGTTGCGGAGTATCTGACCCGTGACATGATTCATCCTTTGTATCGACCACATAAGGAATCATCATTTTCAGGATCGTCTTCTGTTCTCTCACCTCTCCAAGTGAGTAGAAACTTTGGTACATTTGATAGATAAACAAACGCTTACCATAAACTTCTGTCATTACAACTCTTATTACAACTCTGAATGAAATCTAAAATCGTTACTATGAGCGGAAGCGTCACTAACCTCAGGAGGAGCTGACGCGGTACCAGGAGGACGAGGTGATGTCGTCATGAAGCTTCATCATGTACCGGAAGTGGTTCGTTCCGTGCGTCAGTTCTGGAATCAGTTCAGTCAGTACAACATAAGCAAATCTAACAACATAAGTTTAATAAACAACTCACTCACTTGTTAATGAACTGTAATGGTATCCAAGATATATACCACAATGGTCCTCCCTACTTTGTATCAAGGACCAAATTTTCGTTAACAGTTTTTGAGCCAAAATTCCTGAACAAAGTTCATAACACTGCTCTTACTTCCATCACGAGACGGTTGTTCTCAAGGACGCAAATGCGACAGTTACAACTTTCAATGTACAACAGCGCTTCAGTAAATGAAACCAAATCCCACCGAATCATGTTCGCTCATATGCGTAATGAATTACTTCCAGCTAAGCAAAGGAAATATAGGAAAAGCACACAACCATATCGTGAGTGTGGAATACAAATACCAATTGACTAGTTACCTCATCAAACGAGCGTTAAGTCCCGGATTATTATGTACGAAACACCAAATAATAAACTAATTTTCAGGTTCGAAAGAAACTCGGATTCCTTACATCCAGCTATATATAGACCCAACACACCTATGAACATCACACCTGTGTAACAGTAGCCAAGCAAAGAACAAAGAGATTTGTACTTCAGCAGAAAATCTAAAGAAATCGAAAACTACACAAATAAACTTTTGACTCACCAGCACGTCCCTCCAACACTATGACACAGGTCCGTGTATATGTATGTATCTACACTGGTAGATGTAACTGCTATGAAGATCTCAAGATCATTAAGACGGACTCCTTCCTATACGTTAGACAACCAAAGCAAAAGGTTTGCTCTGCGCAACGGTTCAGTGCGGGGCTGAAATGTGACTTGCAAACATAGGGAACCTCCAAGAGACGTCACGTTACCACAGCGCATGCGCCCACTAAACGACATGAATTTTCGTTTAGTTCACTAACTCCAGAGCTGTTGTATATTCTACTTTGGAAAAATAGTAATTATTGATATTTTTCACAAAGATACTTAATTATCGTTGATTTTGTAATATTCAAACTGGTTAAACCATCGAACAACAGAAACCCAGATAGCGAACACGTCTGTCCTCAGTTACTTCTTTTCAGACGTTCCTCAGTATTCTTCACCACTCCTCAGGTTGTTTCTCTCACACACGAATACCAAACTTCCATCGATGTGTTGACTTTGATGTTCACATTCAGTACGAGAAGACAGTGTTAGTCAAGCTGTGTTATACTTCTTCATTATCATTCTTAATTTTTGGTGCACGAACATTTTAAAAACAATCTCCATAATTCTAAATGATGTACAAGAGGTAATTTCAGAGGCTGAAGGCGACGTCACGATAGAATTCCTTGCATTATTTTCCTGACTCGTTATTTTCATTATTTTCACGTGTTCTGTCACACGCGAGGAGAACGAACGAGCGATACTGCACAGTACGTCTTCCTCTTTATTGAGCTGGTCGGGTACACAGGATGGCACGTTGTGTCCTTCACGGGATGTTCCTCAGGCTGGACCCGTGCACACGTGAAGCACTACAGCTGCTATGACGAAACTGTGTTTGTCACGCAGGTGAACACATGATGTATGAATGTAAACAAAACAAATGGGATGTGTTTATGATGACTAGTGTAAATATGATACATCTGGACCTCAACAGTTTAAGAATATTTGATGGAGCTATTTTGTAAATACACACACATAGGTATAAATTTTGATTCGGGATGAAGACAAACCATCTCGTATTGCTGGATGGACTGCGAGATTGACACAAATCTGTGAAAAAAAAATAACAGCAAGTTAAAAAATTTTACCCAAAATATGCTATTGTGACGCCGCCTGAAGAAGGCTTGTAATCATTGAGTGAATAAATATTCAGACATCGAAGAAATCTATGAATAATGAAACTGATTAGACAGCCACTGAACGATCAGGATTTCTTCCTAATTTTCGATAACCACAAACGTTCTCTACTGCACTACATGTAGGTCAGTATTGTACGGTGAAGATCATTAGGAAGACTACATACACAGCAAGATACACAGTAAGATGCACAACAAGATACACAGCAAGATACACTAAGATACACAGCAAGATACACAGCAAGATACAATGAAAAGCTGTCGTTCGTAAGAGACAGTTACCCCTGACGACGACGAAACGATTTATGTAATAGAGGTCTCCCTCCCCTCCATTGCCTGCTCTCCTACACCGACCCTCACTCACGCACTACCTTCCCTGCCTGCTACACCCAAGCCGACCCTCGTCTTTCAATTATACCAGAAGACCCACAGAAACCTCCACGTTTGAGGTTTCTCTTCTAATTACCAACTCTGTATGAGGCTTACAAATCTGAAATCATTGGAAAACATGACCCCATGAATATTTCTTTATTTTTCTGATGTTCTTCGTGATATTTTGAGCATAACAAATAATCCTTCTGCTTGAGATCCGTTGGTCATATATCACTGAAACTGTCACTTATCGAGAGCCATCACTTTCTGGTTCAGCTGTATTTCATAAAGTACTCGAATTCATCATAATATTTCCCTCAGTCATCGGCTCTTTCAACAGTCAGAAGTTCTTACTCCTTTTTAAATAAGTGATTCATTTAGTAGGTCTTGATTGTCAACCATTAGCCTCAACCAGTACCAGCGATCACTAATATTCAATGATCAATAATCATTAATTACTTCGAGTTTATTCATCAGGTTCTTCTGATGAACGTTCTGCATAATTCATGGTCCTAAAGCTTAGTTTTAGGATGGTCTATTACAGCGTTCCTGGAGCTGCAGGCTGCAGATTACAAGTGGTCTCGAAGAGGAATTGTGAACTGTCAGAAACATGGAACATTGAAAAAGTGAAGGTAAATCTCATACTGCACAAACCGAAGTATTTGTACAACAATCATCTGCGCTACACAAAATCTGTGATCTGTCAGACAGATGAGCCTGACCTGCTAAACGTAACGTCTTAGTACATCATTTGTATATCAAGGAACATTGTGATCACCACCTCTGTAACGGGATGAACTCAAACAGATTTCAGCTCTTCGTTCTATAAAACTCTCCAGACGCACGGACCTTCAGAGGCTCCCGCCTTAAGACTCTATCCCAGACGGGCCTGTGGTAGGAAACAGTCTGAGACGAGGGAGGTATCTAGTGATCTGGTAATACAGCCAGTGATGTGACTCATAGGTTTTCATGTTGGTATTAAATTATGTTCTACTTCTGACGTAAGCGTTTGAGATTTTTGTTATGATGAATAGCTGGCAATCATGAGCCACTGAATATTACAGTATATATCTTTGGTACTTAAAGTTAACATGTCCATCACAGCAACACTTCCACCTCTTTCACTCCACGAGTAAACTTGAAATAATGTTCTAAAATACAACTTCTACATGTGTACTGCCCATGATGATGACCTACCACCCAACACCATCTCTCTCAGCCTCAGTAACACACGTCTCTATCCCAGTAACACCTTTCTTACTCCCAGTAACACTCGTCCCATCCTCAGTAACACCCTTCATACCCCCAGTAAAACCCGTCTTTCTCCAGTAACTCCCCTTCGAGCCCCAGTAATTCCCGGCTCTTCCCCAGTGATATCGACAACGAGAAATCAATCAAGAATCAGTCGATCATCAAACCTTATGATCAAGATGATCATCATACCTCATGAATCAGTCGATCATCATACCTCATGTGTCAGCCAATTATCATACCTCACGTGCCAGCCGATCATCATACCTCCTATATCAATTGGTCACCATACTTCGATCATCATACCTCATCGTGCAAGTGGTATAACCATCTACTGCCCCAGCTGAGAGGCAAGGGAGCGACCAGAGTTACGGTGTAACAAGTGAGGATAGTAACCTGGGAATAACGCCCCATAACCCCAGTATTTTGCCGCCGCTCGTAAAAGCTAATGACTTACTTAACGAGTTCAAGATGGAGGTTCATGTGGTAGGAGGAGGAGGAGGAGGAGACAGGGCAGTGTCTTAGGTTCCCTAGTCAATAGTGTCACTCACCTCATGTGATCACCCCAGTGCTGATCCTACTCCTTACACACACACACACACACACACACACACACACACAAACGAACACATTCAGGAATGTCAGGATTTAAAGCCCAGTTGCTGAAGTTTATCATTCTGACAACTTTATTACTAAATATTTCGTCTCTGCCTCTCTTTGTTTGTCTTGCCTTACTAATAAACTTCATCTTCAATTATCTATTGTCCTTTATCTTATCAGTTAACATTATCTATTGTCTCTTATATTATTAGTTAACATCATCTATTGTCCCTTTTTAGTTAACATTATCTATTGTCTCGTATTAGTTAACATTATCTATTGTCTCTTATCTTATTAGTTAACATTAACTATTGTCTCTTATATCATCAATTAACATTATTTATTATCTTAATGGCTAACTCGTCGTGAGTTGCTTAACATCTCATACCTTGATGGTTGATAAGTCATAAGTTTATGAGCCATAATATACATAGCACTGAACACGAGGATACCATCCCCATCTTTCCCTTGACCTTATCCACAATTGGACGCTTATAAACCAAACGAGAATCATCTTGACCTGTAGTGATGTAATACATAAATACAAGAATGTTCACATTATTGTATTTTTTCCTCCACGTACTTTTTTTGTTATCGTGCGGAACTAAAATTTGGGTTAAGTAGCAGCTTTAAACCATTTTAGTAACATAACTCTCATGAAGGTTTAGCCCATCTTAAACACCCTCTTCACTCATGATAGTTGTTAGTTATCAGTAATTTCGAACACATTTCATTCGAAAAATGAACTGATTAACACATTCTATGAGAAAGTGACCAGGTCATGTCGTAAGTGTATCTTCGCCTTACTTTATCGTTTACTAAGATATTTTCTCTCACTACACATAAGTAAACAAGAATCTCGAAGATTTTGTCAGTATCAGGAGGAATAGTCAACCCTTCCATTTTACAACGTTGGCTTACCTAAATATTTTGGTCTAGAAATACGTGTAAAAGAATATAGTCATTTGTTGATCTCGGGGAACAGAAGGCATCTCTTTACCCGTATTCGTACAACAATGACTATGAGTAAGCTGAACACATCAGGAAGAACCCAGCTCAAGCTGAAGGTTAAGTTAAGAAGGTCGAGTTTTATACGTAAAGATCATCAAATATGTCATTATTAAGTTACGAGGATCCGTTGCTAAGATCACTCTTAAACCATCGCTATCACGGCCAGGCTCACGTAAGTCTCGTTGCCAGATACGACATGTCATGAAGGCTAGATATCTTGATCCTAAACTCACATTTTAATGTTAATTTCCTACATGATGAATAATGCTTATGGTCTCCAGTCATCTGTAATTCATTAGAATGTCTTATTCAAGGGCAGACTACAACCAATTATTTACATCCTTCGACTGACGATGTACTGCACATAGGTGGCACCTGGATCTTCCACACTAGACCAGCGACATTCACCTCGTACAGTCTCACTAAGTACTCACACTCACTCACTGTCTACACTCATCCAATACCTGCATTAGCCTATAACTTCCCCTCACTTAAACCTAAACCTTCAGTACCCACAGTCACCAAGTTGATCACAGACACAGCTAAACTCGCGAGTTCTCACACTCCCCAGTACCCATGTTCCTCCGGTGTAACACTCGCGTGGTTCTCAAGTCCCACCTGCTGCTGACATCACCAAACACCAACAATCCTTCACCGTCGACAGTGAGTGTTAATACTCACACAACCAACTCCCGCAGTCTTGCAGTTTTAAGAGTCATCCAATATGTACAATCATCCATCACCTGCAAAAACATGAGCCATGTAATCGTGTGTTCTACAATCTTGACTGTAAGATGACCACTTGTTTACAGAAAACTATTCATATTTGGTTATGTTCTCTGTTTTCTAGGTATCATGCCATCCATCACAGCTGATGTGCTTTTGTCCAACAAATGAATAAATCGATGCTTTATTATACTACCTTTCAAGTCCTCAGGTGTCAAGACTATTTCGGAGATATATAGGTCAGTCTGGACGATGTTCAAAATACTGAACCTAAATGGGGTGACAGTATTCACCCACCGGAACAATCATCAGCAATACCATAACCATCATCAACGTAACTTCACGATTCACCAGAGACGCTGGCAGATCCTGGTGACTGTGATTGTCTCAACATAAACGTGACTCTTCAAAACAAACAGTAGAGATAATCCAAGCTACACACCTTCTTCATTTGCACAGGAACTCACCAGAGGTCCATCTTGTGTGTAGGGTATAAGAGCTAAATTCATCGAACAAGTAATTTCTTATAAGAACGTATTATACATATGAGGTTTACGTCGAATATCGTGGATTAAGTGATCGTCACATGTCGATGGTCAGTTTCACTGACAACAAAGTATTTCCATAAATTGGTAGTTGACCTCGTCGTCCGGGGCATCGTGGTTTATGGCAGGCAGATGGTGTTGTTAATACGTCAAACGAGGGTCCTCCAAGGTACCATTTCTCGTGTCTCCTCCACCTGGATGACATGATATCTAGGTTCGACCCTCAGGAACTGGACTGTGAGGACTGCTGCTCAGACGCCATGACCATCATGAGTCCTCGAGCTGAAACTCTGGCATATGGAAACCTAGATGACGTCCCTAACCCCCCGCCGTCCTCAGATCTCCCATTCCTCTATCCCATAAAGTGACCACGACGTCGCTGCTGTTTATAGCCTCGCCCAAGCTGCATAAACCACCGGAATGTTCATCCTCGTGAACGGGGAAGAGCTCACCGCTGGGTTGCGTCGCCTCTCTGGGTCGATAGCGTCTAAGAAGATAAAAAAGTAATACACCAATTATCTTGAGCGCCGGAGAGAACGTGTAATCTTTTGGAAGGTCATTTGGCCATAATGTACATTGATTTATTAATCAAGTGTTCAACATGCAGAGAATATATATTCATGATGATGTATTCCTTGATACATGAAAATGTATCCATCTTCCTTTTGGATCTCGACTGCAAATTCTAAGACTAACACCTCGCACGCACGGGGCCGTGTGGGCGGCTCTCACGTACTACACCGCTGGCTGACGTACCTGGTCAAAGTGGTTACCAAGTTGAGGCATATCGCAGGAGTAGAGTGATCATGATGGTTACTGTCGTGCTACACACAGGTGAGGCGTGTCATACAGAAGGAGGGTTAGTACTATGAGAGCGGTAAGGCACCTCAGGTGAGATTAGGTACGTGATGCCAGGTTAACCTCTTCAGGGAAGGTTTAGGATCAGCAGGTGAGATGAGATCAGCTTTACTAAGTGCGATTAGATGTGCTGGAGGCATGAGGCTCCTCAGAGTAGAGGAGGCTGCTTTCAAAGCAATGAATCAATAACCTTATACAGTAGGGAATGATGGAACTATGTTAAAGCGAGTATTTGTTATTTATGTTACATCTTATCTTCGTTTGCACCAACTGGAACAGCAGAGTGGGGTAGTGGCTGGAGCATTTGCTCTCACCCTGAGACTACTATTATGCCGAGGGGCGATCTGTTCTCCCCCACCATGCTGTTCCCTACATCGCCTTGGGCATGGTCAGTAACGCTAACCACGGCACCTCGGAGGTCCGTATGTGTGTGTGTGTGTGTGTGTATGTGTGTGTGTGTGTGTGTGTGTGTGTGTGTGTGTGTGTGTGTGTGTGTGTGTGTGTGTGTGCTTTTACTTGTGGATTTTGCTTGAGAAGGCTTGTTAATCTGGCTTCGAGAGGAATTCTGGATAATCTTCTCATTTAAGTCTGTGGGAGTACGTATGCGTAAATCAGAAGAACATAAGTGTGAGGGTTGAGCCAAAGGTCATCCCCAGGTCTTGGGATATCGTGAGTGAAAACAGCCTTAAAAACTGTGTGAGGGACGTTTGGGATTACCTCGTTCCTTTTTCTTTTGCTTTACGAGTCAGTTGCTTCGTTTGCTCCCGAGCTGACCTCCGACCTGGTGTCGCAGTACATCGCCTTCCCAGAGGTGTTATCCAAGATCGTCCTGGCCAGGGGGAGGTGGGAGGGAGGGGCATATAGGAGCGGAGGGAAGTCTTCGCTGGGAAGATTTTAGGTCGTGCATGGGTCACCTGATGTACGCTTTCTGACCCATGAATCTTTGCCTGCTGAGGAATCTTGTCTCTCGTTTTTCTGATGATTCCTTATCCTCCTGTGTCAATGGCTTAAAGTAGTTTCCTGCAGTAGTCTAAGAGATTCAGTGAGTTTGATTGTGCCCCAAGGGACACTCGGCTGTCCCCAGTGATCCGGGTGACTGTCCGCAGTGATTCAAGGTGACACCTCGCTGTAATGACAAACCAAAGAATCCAGAGTGAACTCTCAGTTATCCCAAAGATCCGGAATTGTGGTCTGCTATCCCAGGGATCCGGTCGCATACTTATCGGTTCTTGTGATCCCAGATTAAAGTCAAACGTCAGGAACACAAAGAGAAAGGATGACCGCAGTCTTAAACCACTGAAACATCTAATACCGGAACTTGTTTTCTGGTCAGGTCAACGCTAGCGATTAGAATGCAGTTCCTATGCATTTACCGGAAAAACCAACAAACACTTGCTGATTTCCATCTCCGTTACTCGGTTTTTTGGTAAACTTTTCTTCTATTAGGATTTCTCGTATCTATGATGGTATAGCAGAGACAATATATATATATATCTTATGTATTTGCTTTTATATCCATAATAAACTTCACCAAACTTGAGTCTAATCCTCTACGAGAGCACCTCGTTCCGTCCAAAAACGTTGTTCAGTAATAACCACCACACCGACTCATAGGTGTTATCCTCCTGGTGTTACCAGCTGTATTGGTGGATGAAGTAAAGCCTTACCATCCATAAGCCAGAAACCATGTTCGTACACGCTCTTCTCAAACACCCTGAACAAAAGCCGTCAAGTGTGCATACTGATGGGAAAAGAAAAAAATACGTTTTCTTTTCTGTGTAGTCGTAAATATGGGGGGGTGGGGCGCACATACAGAAGCGCGTTGAGTGAGTATCACTTCATCTCTCACTCCTTAGTGTATAGGTTACCAAGCCTTGCCGTACAGATATTCCCTTCTTATGATCTCCTGGCCATTTGTATCCTGCTGTTGTAATCATTCTGATGAGTTTCCTGTGAGGAGTGAAGAGAGTGCCACAGTGAGGGAACAAGACCGAAGAATCTACACATAAACCTTCGTACAGAACCACTGACTGTGTACAGTGGGGTTCCATAGCCTACCGACCACCTTACCGCGCATGCGCAACTTGCAGTTGCACATGACAAGGGACTTATGTGCCAATGCTGACGAACTCATTTAACTCAACTGAAATTTGTGTTAGTGTGTTAACTTCACCGTTTTCCTCACAATGTGTACCTAACTACAGACTGTAAAAGTCTTCACTAATCACAGGACTTATACGTTTATGAATGCACCATCACCGAGATTAATGTTGATACAGAATCATCTTTCTCTATGTAAAAAGACATGATGCGTCATGGTCTTTAGTATTAGAATACGAAGCTGACTCCAGTGGTGAAGATTAAGTGCAGGACTTTCTACTTCTTGGAGAAGGTGAAGGAGGAACGTTCGGTGTCAGTTAATCTAACTGAGCCATAATACTTTTAAAAAGATGCAAAATTCAAGTAGTCTGCAGTCTACGCAAATGTGAAACTAACGAACCAATGGATGGATGAGTCATTTATATAGGAGAGAGAGAGAGAGAGAGAGAGAGAGAGAGAGAGAGAGAGAGAGAGAGAGAGAGAGAGAGAGAGAGAGAGA